>VXBC01005714.1:301542-325382 GCA_013399945.1 Ploceus nigricollis
GAGGCGCAGTGATAGCGGCCCTGCCCCGGTGCGCCCTCTGGCGGCCGACCAGCCCCGCAGCGCCCGGAACTTGAGAAGGGCTCGTCCAAAACATCCGACACGGTTCCCAGCGGAACTGGTGCCGGGACACTGCACAGAATAGCAGCTCGCTGCCAAAGCATCGGGAGAACAAGCACAGTGCTCACACGGTACAGAAGTCCACCTTAGGACTTCTGTTCATTGTTTCTTTTGACGTGGAGCTTCTTTTACAGGACGTAAGAATAGCACCTAGTGAAAAATCTGAAATCCTCTGAAACGCACATTGAAAGCGTCTGGATCTCCTGGAGAGCAGGATTTATGCTCAGAACTCCAGTCAGAGAAATGCCATGCTTGGGGTAACAATGCAGATACCTGCTGAGTTCTGCCTACAAGGATGCACTGCACGGGATGGATACACAGAGCTCCCGCACTCCGCTTTCCAGTCCTGAGTGGAGAGACTGTTCTATTTCTTCTGTTCAGAAATCTGAATATGCTACTCGATAATCCCACAGAGAGCAGCATTCCAGCGTATGCATAAATTAGTCTGGAAATAAAAACTCATATTATTTGGGCAAATTTTAAATTCCCTAAATATACTGCTGAAATGAGAGAAAGGGAGCATGGCTTTACTTGTTCTGATAAATTACTGCATTATGCCAAAATAATATTTTTATTATTATGCAACTTAATTCTTTCTAGGATTTCTTTAAATTCCAAAATATCCAAGGCTTTGTATTAAACTAATGAAAAGTTTACTGCTCTCCATAATACCTTATCCTACTCCATTCACACTCTTCAAATGACAGATGAATTCCAAATATACTGACAAATAATTTCCTGGTCTCTCTTCAATCCATTCTCTTCCTCTCCTTTAGTTTTTTTTACTCCCTTACTCTCCATTCAGTTGTTCCCCAGTCACAATATCAACTGATTTATCTTCAAACTGAAATACAGCCCAGAACTTTAGCAAGCTTATCTACTCCCATCTGGCCTTCATCTCTAAATTAATGACATGCTCTATTTTCCTGTCTTGCCATTTCCTCCTGTGCTTTCTTTGCCCCGTCCCCTTTTTCTTGTGCTCACTTGAACTCACTCTCACTAAAGCATCTGTAATGCTTTGGTAGCCACACAACAGTAACAGCAGCACAGCCACCTCCCCTGGAACTGCCAGTCTGACACAGAACTTTTCTTGAAATCTTGTCCCACATAGCCTCAAAATAATATAAATCCTGTGAGCAATCTCATTCTGATTGGGATGTACTCTGCACCAGACATGTCCCACTCTCCATACTGCAAGTTTAATCTGCCTCTCTGAAGTCTTTCAGAGCATATCTAGTTGTCACAGCAGAATCAAGAGAACTAAGCCCATTTTTAAATTCCTCATAAGGTCTCACTGTTGCTTATGTTCTCATTAATTACTCCACCCAGAAACTGATAGGCTTCATTCTAGGCCTCTACAGCACGCTTGGGGATAAGAATAAAGTTATTTTTCTCTTTAAAACATTTTTCTTCCTATTTTCCACAAGCTAAAATCTTTTTCTCTCCTACCTGAATTACTGCAGCGGCCTTTTGGCTCTGACAGGGATAGAAAATACAATTTTGAGGCATTCAGACCCACAAAAATAAGCTTCCTACATGATAGCTCTGAATTTTTTAGCTTTCCATCCCAATTTCCTGACCCTGCACAGACCAGGAAGCTGGAACAGTTGACCTCCCAAAGGCCTTTCCAATACATCTTCTCTCTTTTGCACCAACAGATTGCCCTCCATTCTATTACAGCTTCCAGGCTATCCTTCCAATCCTTTACCCCTCATTTGGCACCCTTGGCTCCAGTTGTCCAATAATGGCAACTTCTGTTATTCACTCTTTAAAGTTGAAATTCAACATGTACATACTATTTCCCATAATTTCCTGAGTGCTGGGAAGAGCTTCCTAGCAAGCAAGCAAAAGTCACCTCTTTCTCCTCCTGTGTTTCTAACTGTTCCTTGTTGCAAAGTCTAAAAAAATATAGAAAAAAATATCTTTCCTTGTGCTCATGTCTTTTGTCAAAGACATAAAATGTAAGGAATTTTTGTTTGGTGACGAGTTCAGTATAAGGGGATCCCAGTCAGTGGGTGAAGTTTCTAGGCACTAAATAATACAAATCATAACACAGAGCAAAGGTTTCAGATTTCCAATACTTAATCCTGGAAGCAGTGTGCAACACCCAGCCAAGGGTTGCAATGGAATTACCTGGATCACTGTGTTTATGCTAAAACAAAAGCTTGCAGGATAAACACGGCCTTTCTAAGATGTGGTTTTTACTGCAGCCATTCAGTTTGATTCATTTATTGTCTCAAAAAAATGTCAATCCTTATTTACTTGTTGTCTTAAGTAAAGCGGACAGATTGATGATTATGTTAAACCATGAATCAAAGCCAACAGGCTGCTCAGCAAAGATAACAATTTCAATTTGAATTTTTTGGGTTTTAAATTTTTACTGTTTCAAATCTGTGTGAAACTTGAGAAAGTCTGGCAATATCTTCAAGCTCCAGAAAGGAAATGATGTACATGAGCAATGGGACAGGAAGCCATTTCAGGAAGTCATAGTTACCTTGGCACAGACTGAGGACGTTCCAGAACTCTGGCACCAAGCACTACAGCAATCTGAACTGGGAAAAAAATGAAACCAAATACAAGAGACAACAGATTTGTAAAAGTCTGAAATTTCTTTCCAATAATCTCAAGTTATGCCGGTACATCTTTAAAAAAAAAAAAACCAAACCAAAAACAACCCAACAAAAAGTCAGCTTTTTTTCCCTAGAGAAAAAATTATTTAACATGAATATTCGAATTCATTTATTCATTTTTGGATCAACTTTTCCACGTACATATAGATTTTTATGTAAAGAATGTGCTATTTACTCAGAGGGAGGTTAGTAGAACAACTGAAAAAAGTACTTCAGTCATATGCTTTGGGGAAAATAATGATAGCTCTGACA
Source organism: Ploceus nigricollis (assembly GCA_013399945.1). NCBI lineage: Eukaryota > Metazoa > Chordata > Aves > Passeriformes > Ploceidae > Ploceus > Ploceus nigricollis. Next base: position 304,542 of record VXBC01005714.1, read on the forward strand.
TCACAAGTCCCTGTAGCTCTGCTTCTTATCTTACATAGCTACAGTTAAACCAACATGAAATTTAAAGCAGTTCCCTTCTACAGGGATGTGGCATTTTTTGACTCATTCCTCATTCACTCATTGTGATCCAGTACCACACCAAGTTGTCCTTCTGTAAGTCTCCTACCTACTGAGCAACTGCCCATCCCACAGTCAGCCGATTATTTCTGCTTCTGTGTCCAACTTGGAACTTGGCCTTTTGAGTTTACCACTGTTTTCTTCATATCACTTATCTATTTTATCAAATTTCTGTAATAAAATTAGTGGTTCACTACAAAATAGAATCCTGAATTCAATTTGCTACGCTATTAATGAACAATCAGTGGTACATTTTGAAGCTGCATTATCTTTCCTAACAAAATGAATGCAGCCATCCAGATTTGTACAGGATTTTTTTTCCTTATTTTTCACGGAAGTTGACACTATACTGACTATAGGCCTTTTTTGATGCAGCAGTTTTCCTTCCAAAGTATTTTTTAAGATTAACTACAAAACTCAATATTATGTGAATATGTTTGAAAGAGCTTTGAAAATGACACAATTTTACTGTTAAGATGCTAAGATTTTTTTCTTCTTTCCCCCCCGCCCCCAAATTTTCCTGAGGTAACCACATGGGAGGAAGCAATCACCTTATCTTCCTTCATGTCTTTGGGTAGGTGGTCCAATATTCTGCAGCTCTCTTTTCCATGCTGTATCACACTGCAGAATCAGTTTGCTGTCAGTTCTCCTTTGCTTTTTTGTGTTCCAAGCATCTCAGTTCTATATAGTTGGTAATTTCCCTCAAATTTCTTATGCAAGTACAAAATGATCTACACAGTCAACTAAAAATGGTTGGGCTGATCTAATTCAAGCTGATACGAAAGAATGCATCAAATCTTCTCATCCTGGGAATGATGAAGATAAATATTTTCACTGCACATCTATTTAATGTTGAATGATCAAGTAGGCTACCATACAAATATTTGACTTTTTCGTTATTAGAAATTATTTATTTCTAGAAATAATAGTGTGATCTGGTTTGGCTATTCTAAAATATATTTAGTATTTAATTTTTTTTATTAATGTATGCAAAGCTAACAATGAACTAACTGTGAAAATCAATTGAATTTTAAGTTTTCTATGACATTTTCATTCTGAAAGTGCTGGAGAACATTTGATCACTTGTACTAATTGTTCACTCATCCAGAAATATAAGTAGACCTCTGTTCTCTTGCTCGACACTATCATCAATTAATTTTCCGTCATTGCAAAGCCAAACACAAAACCTTGCTCTATCCTCTTGGCTTCATGAAATTACTAAAAGAAACAAAATGATACGTTATTTCACTGCCCAGAAAGAACAGAAACATGGATGTTTACAGCTGTATGGTAGTTCTTATAAATTTAGTAAAATGGTAATGTTAATAGTTCGGGCACCTTATTAAAAAAGTTCTCTAAAAATCCAATCACATGAAAAGAGAAAAATCACAGGAATGAAAACCAGGAGATAATGACAGGAAATACCAACACATAACAGATATATATTTGTGAAGAATGAGTGTACCAAATATTTAGCAGCAAACCATGGATCGTGTGAGAAGTATTTATTTGAACTCTCAAATAAATCAGTATGGATAACTATAACATTATCCCAGCATATATTCTTCCAGTGTGTGTATATATATACGTGTGTATATATATTTGTGAAGAATTAATAGAAAAATAATAATGTGTGAATACTTAGGAGCAGCAAAGCTCTTAACAGGAGGTGAGGAGGTGTAAAAACATCTGATTGTGTGGAACAGCAAGAACTATGGACAGAAATAATATCAGTATGACAATACAACTCACAAACATAGTAATTTATACTTGTAATACTTCTATTTATGTTAGCCTTTTTCTGAAAACACCCTTATTTTGTATTACAATTTTAATAAGAAATAGAGGGGAACCCCCCAATTTTAGAGATACTTTTAGAAGGAGAAAGAAATGACTACATCTTAGAAAAGAATGGCAGCTGTGGCTTTCAATACTTCCTATAGGGAAGGAAACCTCTGAACTGCCAATAAGATTTTTCAAGAAAAAGCAGGCAGATCTTATTTATAACCTACCGAATTATTTGTAACCTACTAAAACCACAGAATAACAGCAGAAAACTGCTTGCTAACAATAATTTAATTATCTAAATCATTGCACCCATGTAACGTAAAACAGATGTTTCATTGTGACATCATATCAAATGCTGCAGGAAAACCTTACACTACAAGCAATGAGTAAAAACCAAAAAGCTAGAATCCTTGTCTCACCAGCATATATTCACATCTCAAATCTACTTTTATAAGGTAAATTAAAAAAAAGAGGTCAACAAAAAGAGTATAGAAAACTACTTCTTTGAAAGCTCAAATTTATAAAAAATTATGAACAATTTTGCCATGAATTAAAATGTGGTACAACTTTTTGCTTCAACTAATGGAGCAATTAGGAACATCTGCAAAACCCCAGCATATTTAAAGACTGTCTGAGCCTGAGCCAAGTTCAACAGGCAGTCAATTTTCTGTTGGTTCAGGACTATTCATTCCCCTCCTAGTCAAAACAAGCAGTAATAACTGGAATTAAAGATTGGTTTTGTCATGGACTGTGAGTGCTGATTGAAACTTTTTCCATGGCTTGTGTATATATATCCAGTCCCTTGAGCTCAGAATGTGCAGCCTTTCCATCCATGGAACACTAACAGGGCTCGCCTGCAGCCCTACCCAACAGCCTAAGGTGCTGTTATTATTTTTATCAAGTTCACCTGAAACTGATCCGTTGCAAAAGTTATAAAAGGGAAGCAGAAACACAAATGTAACAAACACAAACCTAAACATAGAAGTGCAGGCCACATGAACTCAGCAGGGCTAAAAACCTCTCAATTGTGCTGTAGGAAGTGTTAGATTTTAATAAGCAAAGCATAGAGAATGTGTTTGTCTTATCTGAGACTCTGAGTGAAGATACACTCCAGTTTATTCTTGAAAAGAGATAAGTAGTTGTACCCTCCCCCTACCCCCATGCCTCTTTCCCAAGGTTCATATACTTCTTGGGAAAGTAGATCTCCTCCACCTTGGTGTAAATAATCACAGAATCACCAAGGCTGGATGAGACCTGCAAGATCATCCAGTCCAACCATCAGCCCAGCACCACCATAATCATCCTTAAATCATTCTCCAAGTGTCACATACATACCTCTTGAACACTTCCAGAGAAAGTGGCTCCAGCACCTCCCTGGAGAACTTACTTAAATAAGATGATGATTACATAAGATGATGATTCAATAAGATCATGTCTACCAAAGCTGTTGATGAGAAAAACAAAACTTCATTTCAAAATGACGCTTTTCAAGTTCATAATAAAACCAGGATAATTATGAAGTCACATCTGTAAATAATTTTTTAATGTCTGTACCGAATCAGATTAGAAAAACAGTTTATTTGTAAAAAATCAAGATCTTATCAACCCAAGGTGATTTGTGTTATCAGGTCTTGGGCTACAAAAGAGACTGCAGGTGCAGTTATGAACTTCTCCATTTCCAGACCAGGCCATGGCTCACCTTACCTATCCCCAGCAGTTACTGAATTAAGATGTCTTTGGCTTAATATTTTCAGAAGACTGTTTCCTCTGTGAACCATGATCAGCCGTATCTTGTGACATGACCACCCCTTAAGTTAATCCTTTACTGGGAACCAAAATTATAAGAAGATGCAGAGCAATAACTACCTGGGACACATAGTTCCACGGAACTTTGGGAAAATGCATCATTATTTCAGATGTTCTCAGTGGCCAGTCTATCTCTGAGGTTAATTTAATGGTGTCTCCACTGCCTTTCTTTTCCTGGCTGTCTGCTCCTGAAGTAATTTTGCACTTGTATAGTCCCAATCACCTGTTGCATTACCAGTTGATTTTGTCAAATTCGATTGGGAATTCAAATCTGGGTGGCTCACAACATGGCCATAGAAAAAAATGTGCTGGCACAGAGCATTATGAGTTATTAGCCATAAGAATGTTGCTGTCTGGCCTATATTTGTTGCTAAAATATTTGTCATTGTCTTATAATGAAACTATCAGTGTTGCTGGGCTTTATCATATATTTAGGTTTACTGTCACATCTTTTTGTTTTTTCCATTATTCATACATTAATTTATATTAATTAATTCATAAGAAAAAGTATGTTAGCCAAAGCAATCCCATCTCTCATGAAATTTATTGTAGATCAATATTGCTAGATTATTCCATTATATGCCACCCAACATATGTAATTATTATTATCCTCCTGGGATGCTATAATTTCTCTAGGTCTTAAATGATGAAATTCATTCCTAAGGGAAATTTTCCACCACCTGAAAATTACCTACAACTGTGAAAAAAAGAAAAAGAAAAAAGGCAGATGAAATTACTATCAAGTACCATGAGATAAAGATATTACCAGATTCAGGGTTGGGGCTATGTAAATATTACTGCAGTCCCAAAATAAGGTTTTCCTAAAAGATCAGACCACAGTTACATTACCAGTGGCTTCAAGGGACAATAAACTTACCATAATACACCTGCAACAAGTGTAAAATGTTTTAACAACCCCTGCATGCAAATTGTTCATAGAAATAAACACACACTTCACACACAAGATATCTCAACAGGCAAGACTATAAAGATTCTGGGTTTGTTTCTCATTTATTCATAGAATCACAATGTATCGGGTGTTAAATTATGTGGTTAAGTAGAAATACCCATCCAACTGCTCAGGCATTCAAAAGTGGTGGCTTAGAAGTTAAACTGGGATTTTAACATTTTGTAAAAATCAAAACTTAATAGGACAGTTCAAAGCTCAGCACTTAAGACTGTCTGAAAACTCTACCAAATCTCTCCAGAAGTACACGTTCAACTCACATTCTCAGAGACAGAAATAGAAAAGAAAATCTGCATTACAAAGCATGCAACTAAGACAAAAAAATTAACATGAATAGTAAACTAGATAGCTATGAAATGATGGAGTATAAGTGGCCCTAACTACCAGTAATTTTCCCAGAGTTGTCTTAAAACATTACATATGTGCTTGAACAGTGTGTTGTTGCCTTTTATCATTGACTTTCTTTTTGTTGCTGTCACAGCTGGGCCTACACGAGGGGAAAGTCATAATCATTCACACAAGCTGCTCATAAAGAGCACGCTCCAAGCCACAAGTAAAATTCACTTGCTGTTACAGACAAGGTTATAAAACCCCATCTATTTCAGTGTTACTGATATTAATCTAGTTTGTTTCCATCCATTTAATTGAGAAAAGTCAGGAATTTACACTGTCGTATCTATAGGTGGGTTCCTGACATGAGTGATAAAACTGACAAATGAGAATATTAGGGAGGTGAACATTTATTTATAAACACATTCACATACCTGTGTATATAAAAAACCATACTGCATAGATCTTTATTTTTTCTACTGGCATGCCAAAAAGGAAAATGAAAAACAAGCCTTGAGTTAACTTTCAATACTTCCATATACTGACTGAAAAACACAGAGTTACTTTTAAAAATCTGAGCTCTGACGACAGTGGCATGCATCTCTCAACATCAAATTTAACTTTAGATCTCTCCGGTATTTCACTGCTACAATGTAGGTTTTAAAGTTGAGCATTAAGTATTTGTAAATTCCAATGAATTGTATTCAGTTTAATCACTAATTTTCAAATTAAAGCTCAGATTCTAATGATCTGCTAAGGCAGACCTATACCAATTATGTCTGTATTTTTCAAGTTTTTCTTTTCTCCTGTTGATTACACAGCAGCAGTTAATGAGTTTGAATAAATGCTTAACATCTTTATCTGAATGTCAAATACGGCCAGGTAAAAATTATCATTTTGATGGTTATTGTGGCTAATGTATCACTATATGGGGTAATCATAATGACTAAATCATATATCTGATTGCATACACATAAAATAGCTTTGATTAGCACTCAGAAATATCTACAGTACTCTACAAAACAACCTTATTGTGGGAACAAAAGGAAAAAGTCCTGCTCAGTTACATAAGTTCATTTTATTTTACAAAACACAGTCTCTAGTCCTTTGCAGTGAAACAGTTGCATCTTTGAAGGCAAAAAAGCCCATATTCATTCACACTGCATTCTAGAATTACATATATGGAAAATAAATTATACCACTGAAACCTTTGATACAGTGGAATTACATTTCTGTCGTGCACATGCACAATATAGGCTACCATGTTGTTAAAATGACATCATTTCATACAGGAGTGGTAATGAGGATTCAATGCAAAAGGGATTATAAAGCCCTTGTCATTCTGTTTCACAGATGATGTTACTACCTGGGAAAACCTTAGAACTCAAATGTTTGCAGCCCAGCACAGGGATAATAGGACAGTGAATGCTCTACTGTACTTCCTAAAGCTCTTTTTATCTCTAGCAGGGTAGGGAGAAGCAGCACACAAGGCGACTTCCATTCTTATTTGTGGAAAACATGAGGTGAGAATAAGGTCAAAACAAAACTGATACACCAGTAGAGAAAGAGAAGACATCTCTAACATGTTCCTCATCTTGCATATCCTTCAACATGGTCCACAAAAGTACAGTATATATGAGAAAAACCCCATTGCTAAAGGAGAAAAGAAACATTGTTAATAGGCTTTCTCCTGGCCTTTTCCTTTTATTGTTGGGAATGACATTTCTTTAAAAAACAAACAAACAAACCAACAAACCCATTTCTCAGCAAGAAAATGCCGTGTAACTGAAAAACAAAATAGCTACCTGCCCCCAGAACCACTTACCAAAACTGATTAATAACTGTTGCTTTTAAACTTTTGAACTTGCATACCTAACAATGTTCTACAGATTAAATCTGTAAGTCTATAGAGAAAATTAACTATACACAATTTTATAAGTCTGATTCTTAAAAAAGCAGAGCTTTGTTGCACCAAAGATTACAATGTGTTGGGATCTGTAATAAAATACATTAATCAATACTTTTCAATCTGGGATATACAGTGCAACAAAACAAAGTGTATACAGGTAGAAAATACTCAAAATCTGCCCTGCTGTTAGCAAGACAAACTTTTCACAGTAAATATTCTATATACTTTTTGTTTATTATTTTGTGTATATGAGTGAATTTATCTATAATGTAAGCTTAAATATATGTGAGTGCCCAAGAACATATTTATTCCAAACACTAGAGCGGGCATATGTGTGTTTAGACTCTTGAAAACAGTTTTTATCTTTACAGAATCTAACAAACTTTAAAATGGAATATAAGCCAATACTCTGCAAATTAAATACACTTGTCCATTACAGCAGATGTTTTAATATAGGTATAAAAATTTATTTCTTTGCAGTATTGTTGTACAATTCCAAGTTATTGTTTTATAAATTCCAAGGCCTTTTTGTAGGAATTTCAAAAAAACTACAGAAATACATACTTCCGTAACATTGCCTCTTCTTAATTGCTGTACCAGGAAGCACACTGCCATTGAACTCTGCCAAAATCAGGCCAACACGTAGAGGCACAGGAAAAGTAAAATATTCAAGTAATGGGGATCACTGGGATTTTTTGAAACATTATTCTTTGATTTACAGTGGAACAAACTGTCAATAGCACCACTCCATTAAAAAACTGCTTTATGTACAAATACCCAGGACAAATTGCAGTTACTTTGGTAATTTGTTAGCATGTAGTTATTTCAAATAAAAATATTGCATAGATTTTATAATACTATACTATTTGCATAGATTAAAAGATGAAGAATGGAAAGTGTTATGAGTACATCCTGGTTACCATGGACACATTCCATTCTCAATGTTATTTGGAGGTGCAAGTGGTAAAGGAATTCACTACCACACTGCTTATTCCATAAGCATTTTCTTCATTAAAAAAGAGAGAAGAGGAAAGGATGAGCAAACCTAAATCTAAACAGCAGCAACCAAACAAGGCAAACAAGGCTTCAGGTAAAAAGTCATTGCAATTTTTTAACAAATAAAACAATTTAAATATTTAAGTGAAAATTAGCAAAAAATAAACTATTTATGAAGTATCTATTGTCAAAATTAATCTGAACTGTAGATTACCAGAAGCACAGAACTCTTTACATTATATGAGAAAATAATATTTGAAATTTGTCTTGTGGTGAGCCACCTTTTAAGGATATGGGTCTCACTCTTCCTTTAATCTCATTCAGAAGCTACAGAAGTAAAGACAAGTCTCACACGTCAGACTCATACTGTATAATAAGAAACCTCTGGGCGAAGCTGAGACAGACAGTGTGAATTGTGACACCCTGTACAAAGGCAAATATGAGAAACTTTCTCCTTCCCCACTACACATTATTAGGATTTCAAACTTCTTCAGATTCAGCTTTTTGCTTTGCTTAAAACTAGTAACTCAAAATACAGTTTCTCTGATTACAGGCTATATGGAGGTTAACTTTTCCCTTCAATTATTCTCCTTTAAATAGTTAAACATTCATTGGAGAAGGAAGGTGACTACAGAATCTAGAAAATAACGTTGTTGAGATTCAGGAGATCTAGATTCAAACATTTTCCTCTGTCCCAGGTGAATGGCCTAAATCCCCAGTCTTTGTTTTTAGCCTTGGATTTGTTACTACACTCCAAGATCTCATTCCACTGTACAGTGAAGGAGCCATTGTGTCTTCTGCAGAGAAAATGTCACATTCTCAGTTAGTCTTAAATCCCTTTACCCAGATAATTTTGTCACATATTATATCAGTTCTCCATCGTATTTTTTTAAAAAAAAACACCTTCGCTTTTGGTTGGGTTTTGTAGATTGAAGAAGACCATAAAATCTTGATTTCAAAATTAGAGTATTCAAATGCTTCCATCACTCATTCTATCTTCTTTTCTCTTGCACAGTATTGTTGCATTTTTACTACAATTTCAAATGAAACTATTGGTTTTAAAACAATTTGCTTCCATGTATTTTGGTTAAGAAATTGCCCATTTCACCCTCAGTTAAATCTGTACAAAATAAAATTTAAATAAATATCAGCATTACTGAAATATCTTAAAGGAGATAGCTATAAATTAGATATTTCTAAAAGTTTTACTTATGAAAAGACACCCTCTCGTCATAGTTTTTTCTACTCCTACTCTAACATAGTTGCATCTAATTGAGAAGCTGATACCATAGTAGAGGCATTTTTTTACTTTATAGTGAAGTTTTTCACACAGTTGCATTTACATCCACACTGCAGCTTTGACTGCATAAGAAATAAAAGAAATTTTGAGTTGGACAACAGAAATCTTTAGGTTTAGACAAAGCTATGGTCATTCTGCAAGTGAATGAAGCTGAGGCTTCTAGGTCACTTTAAAAAATGCAAAACAGGTACCTTAAAATTTTACTCAATTTTCACCAAGAAGAGGCAACCATGTCTTGTGTCTAAACTATGAAAGCAGCTAGCACTGACGATGGGCAGGTATTTGCAAAAGAACTAAAATGAAATGTTTCATAACTTTACAGAGAGCTGGAGTGAGGCTATCCTTAGGCATGGACACTGACCCAGATCAAGCCAATGCTATTTTGATCCCTGTGGGATAAGCTGCTGTGGCACGATAACACACACGGGCAATTGTTTCATGCAAGGCTACAATGGCATATTGTGATTAACTTAAAAGCAAGAATGCAGATCTTGTGGAACTGAAGAATCTATTAAGTCTCCTTTTTTCCTTCCTGCCTCCAAAACCAGTTAGGCTCTTGGTAATGAAAATATATGACTGGCCAAAGTAGATTATTTTGAGAGTTCTGATTTGGTTAATATGCAACAATGTGAACACTAGCAAATGCAGCCAGGAAGAAGGGACTATACTGGTTTCAGGACTGATCCTGCTATGTAGCTCAAAATTACTGGCAGGATTTGACCCGAAAAAGAAAGGAAAATGGACTATCAAGAGGTTGCAGTTAATGAAGTCCTAATTTATTTGGGGTTCTCAGAAGCTTTTGAAGGACAACTTTTTAGGAGTAAACACAGAAAATGAAACACATCCGGGTACAATAGTGCAAGAGTCCACCAAACTGAAATTAAACTAAAACCATGCACTGGTGCCATTCCACATTTCAGGGATGAACAATATGAAATCAAACAGGTACTAGTTGCTGCCTGTTATGTCTGTGAAATCAAATGCTTTTCGTTCTTTTGGCAATTAATTGACTTTCTTCTCAAATTTAAGGTAGGGCTTACAAGGTCCCTGCTTCATTTCACTACTGATACCAAACCTCAACATCTACATTAGCTATAATATAGGAAATTATATAAATTACTATTTTGTCTACACTGATAGGATTATATCTCTACAAGATAAAAGTTTCCTTCTGATGTGCACTCACGAGAACAAAAAGTAGGTTTATTTGGCATTTACTAGACATAGTCCATTTTTCAGTCTAAGGTATGTCCACTTCATCTATGCCAAACAGTCTAAAGTGTAAAAGCTAATACCCAGCTGTGCTAAAGTAAATGTTCTACAAGAAATACCCATACACATAATTGAGTTGAAATTCTGGACAACAGTGTATACTTGAAAGTTTGTACAGACTCTTCTCAGGACCACATTAGTCATCATGAAAACCCACATACTTCCCTTCCCTATGTCTGCTTTGGTTTTGGAGAAAAAAAAAGTTTTAATAGCAAGGAAAGCTAAAACAGCTTTAGTTTGCTTCAGTTAGCAAACAAAAATATAACAGTGACTGTAGCAGAGTTCAGAGATAATGACACACGGAGAAAAGATAACTTCCTGGTGGCAAGGCAAACTTTTTTGTGTGGTGCTTTTAACAAATATTTCAAGTGCATGAAGAGAAGAGAAATGTCTCAATTCCAAAATTTCACATGTAGCAACTATGAAGTTGATAATTTTTCCCTCACTTCACTCACGCTTGGAAACATCAACCCACTTAAACCAAGGGATTAGCTTTGCGTGTGTGTATGCATGACTACCAAAAGCTCCCACTTAAAGCATTTGAAAAACTTTTTTTTATAAAACAGGAGGAAGATATAATAAAAAGCTTGGAAATAATAATTGTCTTCTGTGGGAATCCAGGGCATCCCTCTGGCTGCCCTGGAAGGTCTGGGACCCTGGCAGCGGGTCAGGAACCCCCCTGTACAGAGCCCTGAGAGACACTGTCTCTGATCCCTGTCCATGGAAAAGAATCTTCAATCTTACATGAATTACAAGCTCTGAGTATCTGATATAAGTAATAATTAGTGTGGCACGGGTGTAAATGTAGAATTTAAGAGTTTTTAGAATGGAGGTTCAAAGGGGCAAGATGGAGGAAATTGGGTGCGCCTTGTCCTTTTTCTTCTTCTTCATGCCCTCTATGTTTCACTGTAGTGTTGGCATTGTTCTATTGGTTTAGACTGGGGACACACTGTCCAACACAGGTGACAGATATTGGCACGTTATTGTAAATATAGCACACATAGTTTTTAGTATATAATGTTTGTAACATCCCACTGAGGGCAGAGCCCCGCACACTGTCCTGCAAGACAGACCTGCTGCAGGACAGAGAGAACGTGTTATAGATAAGCAAGAATAAACAACCTTGAAAACCAGCACAGGCAATTTACGACTTCTTCTTTGGCACGGGGCTGAAAGACAGAGACTCTCTTAACCTCGGAATCATCTAAATACCACAGATTCCGACAGTCTTTTCCTTTGGGGAATGTAGTACTTATATTTGAGCACAAAATTTGTCATCTTGCCATGGTCTCTTCCCTTCCTCTCAGTTTCATACCTGGTTTATTCGTATTTTAGTATCTTTCTTCCTTGGTTTTCCCAGAGCTCGTGGGTGGGAGAGAGAATAAATAAAAAGTGATAAAGTAAGAAAAAAAAAAGTAGGTAAAGCTGTTTATCACAGCTGCTTACAGCAAAGGTGCTTTGGAAGCTAAGGTCTACCTTTGTACGGACTTGTGCACACAGATCAGAGAAACAATACGAGAGCGAAAGACAATGCAGAAGGGAGGGGATGTGCTGAAGGGAAAGCAAAACTATCAGAGGGAATAAAATATTACTCTAGAGGATCAGAGCCTTCACTTATAAGCATGATACTTGCCTGTGATTAAACAGGCAAACCTAGATCAGACCGCCACAAAGAGATTATTCCACCACTTAACAGAACAAAGCATGCAAGCTAAGTGCAAGACATAACATTCCTTTCTAGATGGATAAGACACTGACAGGTTTAATTTAAAACCATTTCCTTTAGTTTTGTCCTCCTTAATTCAGTTTCAAGGTCTCCCTCTTACAATTTCAGGTCTAGTCAATGCTTTGAATTTTTTTTTTAATGTTTGAGTTTGTTTCCTCTTTATTAGAGTAAAAAACTCCAAACAACATAACAGAGCAGTCAGACTTTTGCTATCTGTATAAGATGTCCTGAAGTACAGCAGTGTTACAGTGCAAAGTAATTTTTAGGGTATCTGCACCTGTTTTAGAAGGGTCTGTACATATAACTGGCAATCCTTTTTATTACAGATGAAGTCTTAGTTAGATCATCCCACTGCTCCCTTCTTAGATACTTCTTATCTTCCTGGTTTGCATATATCTGCCACTAGTTTAATCTAATATCTGCTGAAAACTGTTTTCTTATATTCGTACGTGGGCAGCTCACTTGCAGCACTGACATCTCCTACTCTAAATTTTTAGGAACATCTATTGCACTGGTCCCTAAAATCTCACCACTTTTTTTAAGAACAGACTAACACTATCAGTGTGTTTTTCAAAGTTCCCTTGCTATCTATTTACAGCTTTAATTCCACCTCAAATCAGAAGACAGGAACTAAAGAATCTATCACATGGTGTAGGCATTCTCATATACTTGGCTCCTACGCACGTCTCCAGTTTTTAGAAAAAGCTGTGTTAACAAGTGTGCCCTTTCTCTCCACCAGTTATCAGCCCAGTACTACAGGTAGCATGTGCTACCTGTTGGTTGATTTTTTTTCCTGTTTCTTCAAACACTAGGATTTTTTTCAGTCCAATTTTAATTACTCAATTTACATGAAACTTAACACTGATTACCTTTAGGTTTCAGTTATAATAAATAATTGCATTATAACTTCATTATAAACTGCATAGGAGGAAAGAACTGTACAACTCAAATGTAGCACCAACTTAGCAAAAGCTGAAATCTCTCATTATCATTTGTCATGATAATTTGATATGCACATGTATTAAAACATACATTGCATTTTCTGTCACAATTATCTGCTTGCTTTTTTGATGCTTTCCAGCTACACAGCTTCTCTTGCTTGCAATCCCCATCTGCTGTCATTCCTTTCACTCTATTGTTCATTATCATCCTATTATTTAGACCTCTGGCTTCAGACACTCTCCTAGGCTTCTGCTTCTACAGTATTATTTTGAGTTTTTCAACAAATTATTTCTATCATTTTATTGTGCACTAGTGTTCATTCTTCTAGTTCCCACCCTTCTCCAGATAATTTGTGTAATTCAGGCTTCAGCCAACAAATGACATTTACATTGGTTGTACCTAATGCACACTTTTAATCTAATTTCATGAAGTCCATCCAAAAGCTGCAGGCACTTTTACTTTGGTTTTATTTAGGCTTATTTCAGTTTAACACAAGCTGATTTAGTTTATACCAAATCAAAATCAAGCAAATCCTTAGAATAAAAATCTACAGAGCAGTTTAGACCAGCAACTTTGTGTTTGAAAATTATTTCTAGGTTTCACTGGTGCATCTTTAGATAAGACCTTTCATAGCCTATCTCACATTCGGAACCTTTTCTAGCTTTGCCTTCTACACTTTTTGACTTCTTCTTTCACTTGAACACTTTGCTGAGTACATTTAACTACTTCGGATAAATGAAGAAAGTATAAATATTTGGTATGCCTTGTCAAGTAAACATATCTGACAGTTCATCATGAATGCTACTGTGTATATGGAAAATTAAATAAGGTAAACAGCTGTTGGTTAATAAAGCGACAGAAAAAAGCAAAAATTGTTTTTCTAACTTGAAGCAGGAAAAAGGAATATAAAACAGGCAAGAACACAAACTTACCTTTGGTAATATGAAAGCAGAATTACTCCTGAGGTATCCCAAGACAGAACAAGATTGATAAGGATTTCCTACCTAAGTAAGGCAAATAAAAAATATAACTAAATCTTTCTTGTTTCTAAAGGACAAGCACTGGGAATAAGGAACATGTGAACATGACTTGGTTACAGCGAGAAATGTTTACATTATTAAGCAGAAAGTAGTTGTGATTGCTTACCTTGAGAAACTATTACACTTTCATGAACTGAAAATCATCCTTGTCAGGCACGATACTTTTAAAGAAAGCCACAAATATTAAAACCATGCATAATACTTAAAATTGGAGCTTAAACACTGCAATTCTGTGAGATCCTGCTGTCTGTATATGAAAGACTAGTTATAAGTAGACAAAACCCAGCTGAGATGAAAGTAAAAAATACATCTTTAGGCTACCAGTGATATAGTAAAACCAGATTACTAGCAAATTAACTAAGATTACTTCATCATCTTTAACATACCTCAGCTGAAACTGATACAAGAATATTCCAATGCATCTTCAAATAACAGCTCAGCCACAACTGAAAAAGGATTTTATAAGCCCACACAACAGCACTGCATTATCATGGGCTCACTAAGAACTCAACTTCACAAGTAATAATCATTCCATATAAGTTATATATCTAATTTCAAATCAATAAATGAATGTTTCATGGGGTTAAGCATTTGGTAATGTTGGTGAAGAAAAAAAACCAAAACAACAACCCTCCAAAAAAGAAAATTGAGCCTTCTGGGAAGGTAAAAACCTACCACTTACATTGTTGTATGCAATGCCTTCTGTAAAGAAATCTTGCTCCACTAAAAATGAAAGCCCTGAAATTCCAGCATTGTCATTGCAACACATCACAAATTGCATTTCAGTTGTTAAAAGCTCAAATTTTCCTATGTCAGTTCTTGTGCTGTATTACATCTTCAATATTGCAGCATGACCAAAGAATTCCCAAATCTTCCCCAAAACCTTATGGATAAGATCTAGCAACTGCATACATCCAGAGGTGGCATGCCACAGAAGAAGGGAGAGATACCATCAGGCATCCAAACCATAACACGTCACAACACTTCTAAACCAACTTATTTTAGATTTGGACTGACACCTGACAACAATATTAATGTTTTTCCAGTGCAGCATTATTTCCCCAGAGAAACTGTCTCCATTTTCTCCAAGCAGCTCTACTGTTTACTTTGATGTCTGACTTAGAGACAGCAGAAAAAGCAAAGGCAATTTCCCTATGTATTTTAGGCTTAACGAACCTTCTCCTGATAATAACTGCTTAATACTGTGTGATGGCATTACCATGAAAATGTTACATTCTTTTGGAAATACACCTTTTCAGCATAGCAGAGCATTTCCTGAGCTGGGACAAAATGGCTGCTGTCTCCTGGTCTCAACAAACTATTCTTGAAATATTTCTACTTTACGATAACAAGAAGTTACTATTTTATGCAGTTGAAGTCCTCCATACAAATAGCTCATAATACAAATATATTTTTTTAAACTTCCTCTTGAGAAATTTCTGTGCTCTTTTGGTTTGCTTAGAACACAAATCTGTATTTGAAAAGGCAAAGAAGAGACTTGGATAGAATCCAAGTAAGGTAGTAGCTAGGTAGTAACTGGTATGGCATCCCCCAGGTTTCAAATGCAAATAAAATAGTAGAATTTTGAAAAAGGTTCCTCTCCCACAGATATTTACTTAAAATAAGACTTATCTTTCCAAAAATTGTTTTGTGTAACATGAAATAAATTTCAGCTCAATTACTATTAGAACATCTGTTAATTTCCACCCCCCCCACCATCCATCTGGCTTAAGCACTTCAAATGGCATCTGCTGTCAATCAAATAGGTTACATATCAAATGTCATCATGAAGACTTGAAAACATGCCTAAGATATAACAGTTAACTGTAAAATACCTTTTTTCCAAATGGAGAGCTATCCTTGCAGGTTTAATAAATCATGAAGGTTCTTACAACTGAAAATCAGCCAGCCCACCACTACAAGGATCATTTATTAATGTCTCCTAAAATGGAATTTTACTGAAAATAATAAGTTGTTGGGGTGTTTTGTTTTGTTTAATTTTTGTTTGGGTAATGTTGGAGGTGGTGTGGTGGTGATTTTTTGTTTGTTTGGGTTTTTGTAGTATAGGACTTACAGAGATCAGTTAGAAAATTGGATTGTTTATTGAAAAAGGATTTTTAAAAAAAAAATGTTCTAAAAGATTTAGAGTGCTATAGGTTCAGAATTTTTGTTTACAACAAAAAAAGCCAGAAAAAAACCTGTATTTTTATAATTATAGGATCTTTTAAGCAAAGACTATAGTACTCAGTATCCAAAATAATGTGCTATGCTCAGAATGCATTGATTTAATCAGAAACTGATTGAAGACATGGAGGCGAACACTAAACAATAGGACCAATGAGGGGTAAAGAACAAGAACATTCATGAGAACTGTTTGCCCAGTTACTTACACTGTTTGTTCATCTACATGTCCTGTGTATATCTTTGAGAGAACCCAGTTGCTGATCTCTGGCCAAACACACAATTCTGCAGTTGCATATTTGACAGTCCTGGCTGTTACACGAGCAGATCATGTGTGGAATATTGCAAAGAACCATGGCAGCCTTGTGAATGTACCAAGCCGGTCTTTTGTGGCTAAGTAGCTGAACATTTTACTAACATGACAAAATCTTCTGATTAGTGTAGCATTCATTAAATGGTGACAGATGCTAGTATTAATTACATGTTGAGCGGATCATTTTCCCATTACATTTCTTTTGTTATCAGCCTCATCATTCCAGTTATCAGCCTGCCCTATAAGCAGATTAAGCACCAGACTTTTTTTTTGAGGGTGGGGGATGTGTGTCTATATTCCTTTTTTGACCAAAATGAGTGACTGATCTTTCCTACACTGCCCCACCATCTGGATTCCTCTCTTCCACTTTTCAAAAACTGTACTTATCATCTGTTAGACGATTTATAAGAAATGTTATTTTGAAAGGTTATTTGTGTGGCTCTCTCAAGCCATCTTACATTTAATGTTGGAAGCCATAGGATTAATCACTTGCCTTGTACAAACAGATAACATCTATTGTTTTTTGTGATAAACCTTGCCAAATTATAACTGGCATATCAAATATTAATTTGGCATTTCAAGATTGAAAAACATGTACAGTAAAAGGTATACGTGAAACAAGTTGCCATCCCTTGTCTCAGTCTTGAACAAAAAGGTTCCCATTCTATGTAATAGTACACGCACTCAAACAAAACAAAAACTATTCACCATTCCCATCAATACCAGCAGGATTCCTAGAATGCATTTTATGGCCAAGAATGATTTTTTATTTATTATGTTTATTCTGACATGTACACCAACTTCTCCTTCATAACAACTCAGAGCAGTCCTGGAGAGGAAAAAAGGAAACAAATAAAAAAAATTTTGAAAAGTACAAATGGCAAAGTCATTCATCTGGAAATAATTTCTGCCATAAACTAAAAGGTTATAAATTGAAAGTTGACAGAGGAGAAAGACATTGGAATAATAACTAATCAAAGGATGATCAAGAGTCATTAATGTGATTTTGGTAGAGAAAGTTAAATACAAACCTAAAATTTAAATCACCCAGCTTTTTTCTGAAGGCATGGGGAAGTAACAATGCTTTTGCACATGGTACTTATTAGGCTTATTATTATTAAGAACAAAAGTATTAATGAGAATAACTGCAATGAGAAAATGAGAGTGACCAAGAAGCAGAGAGTCTGTTTCACAAGTGGAGACTGATAAAACAAAACAAGCCCTATCCAGAGTGCATATTTATTAAATATATACATCTCATATATATACACACATATATACAGCATTGTTACCTACAGAAAAGATATCCAAACAAAATAAATGTAAATTAATCTGCATAACTGCACTTCTAACCATCAGAGAAGTGATGATCTGGAGCAGTTGTTCTGTGTGAAGTAGCAGAGGAAGAAAAGCTTCACTGCCTTTGAAACACATCAAACCCCCTTTATGCTATGAAAATCTATTATGTAGCTGGATGAAACAGCAGGCACTGGGACTGGATGACCTGAAGTTGCCTCTTTCAGTCTTATATTTCTGCAGTGGAACTGGCAGATGCCCACACCGCGGAAGTATGTAGAATAGTTTCTGTGCATTTGGAAAATTATGATTGCCGATTTAAAATAGCTATTTGAAAAAAATTATTTTCGCTGATGGCTTGGAAGATCTCTCCTTCCACACAATCCACCTGGGTGAATTGTATTCTGTGAATGCTCATTTATGCAACTAAGTTTCTTGCCCTAACATATTTGTAAGATCTTCTGTATTTGTCCAGGATTTCTGGTTCTGTGACAGTTTGACTTTATAGTCAGCTGATATCTGGAAATCCTGGCCATGACCACAGGTCCACAAGCCTTGGAGCTTTATAAGACATGCTCAGTAAATTGATAACTTCATCCTGGAGGAGCTGAATTTACTGCTCATATAAAGCCCAAGTAGACTGTTCAAAGAAGGGCAACACTGGACATAATTATGGGAGCTTTCATACAAATCCACTATGCAGCCACAAACTCCCCTTTTTGATTTTAAAGAGAATAACAACAGACAGTTCTGAAACCACTCACTTCCAAGAATGGGGCTATTCAAAGTAGCAGGTTTCAGCATTCATGTAACCCTGTGCTAGATTGGAGGCTTAGACTGTGAGGCCTTTCAGGCAAAAACTGTTATTTATTAGGAAACTGCAAAATAGCACAGTGGGAACGTGAGCCAACAACGAGGCCTCCTCCATGCTAACCCAGGATGGCTAAATATATTTTACATGAGACACAACTTGGAACATCAGTGATGCACATACCTTCAACTGCTATTTTTGACACAGGTCTCTTCGCAGGAGATTCCATAGCCTGTAGAAAGGTTAACTAGCATCCAGAAGTTTTACATGTACAGAAGTTAAAACTGGAGACACTACTTACATGAAGGTGTTTTGAGGAGTAAGGAATTAAAATTTGAGTGAATTGCTGGAATCAGATGCATTAGCTTCAGAAAATATACTGATGTATTCAAATACATACATTCACTGCACAATACTCAAATGATCTTATTGCCATAAAATCAAAATTGAATTTTTCAAACAGTCCAAACCAGTTATTTTTCAATGATACCAGCTTCCTGGTAATGCTTTGTACAACGAGCATTTGCAGAACAATTTGAACTTACTTACACTGACAGTTATGAAGCTTTTTTATGTTAACTGATTTTGGTTCGTTTTCAGGATATATTTGGGCAGCTGAAAACAAACCCAAGAACATATACCTCAAGTGTGTGACAGGAAACAGATATGAAAACCAAAAACCTGAAGACAGTAATAATAATCTTATTTTTATTATCCGAGTGCAAAAATGAATAGCAAAGACCCCACAACACTCAGTCACATTCCACAGACAAGCAGAGCACTGGTAGGATTCCTATGGGGTCAGTGGGACAGGCCCACTACAAGACTTCAGCTACTCAAAAGCACATATTTCCCAGTTATTGAGCAGTAGTTCTTCCCTGAAAGAACATATGTTCATTATTTTGGTTTTCTTTACGAAAACAAACTGAAAATTTCCTCCTAGTTTAAAAATATGTTGTGGTTTTTTTTGGTGCCGGTGAGATATTTAGAAAACTTTCTCAGAAAAGTTTCTGAAACTTAACATTTTCTAAATCATTATGTCCAGCTTGAGACAACCATTTGTGTTTGTCTCTCTAATAAATATAAAGTAAGTAAACTAAGTAAAAAAAGTCTCAAAATGAAACAAAGATTATAGTATATTTGCATTTTTATTTCATAATCTTATAAACTCATAATCAGATTTGTTAAATTTCATTTATTTACTGTCCAACATTTTTCATTGATGATTCTAATAGATTACTCTGAAAAATACTCATATTGCACATTTTGCAGGATATTTTAAAACAAAGGTTCAAAAAACTCTTCCAGGATATTTATCATTGCTTATTTCCCTGTTTGAAAAACCAGTTATCTACACTGGTGAAAGGCAGGACATCTAACATCTCCAGGTACAATGTGGAAAATATATACAGCCTTCCCATTCCCAGATGTTAATTTCATGTTCTTGGAATGACATGTTAGATTATTGCTTACCCCTCTGCCTTAAGTCTGATTGCCCCAAAAGTGCAGCTAAATTTATCTTTCTTTGGAAGGAATACTTAAGGATTTTTCGTTTATTTGCATTAAATGTCGCATAACATTTATTTGTGAGGCATTTCTGAGAATAAACTTATGACTGTTTTAAAGGTACAAAATCACGATGTGTGTAGACTACTTCGCAAAGCTTCTAACTCAGATTTCTCTTTCCTCCTTTCCTCTGGTTCCTCACCCAGAGCCCCATCCCACAGGCTCGGGAAAGCCCAGGTAGAAGGAGTCTTCCACATACTGAGGCTCCCCGTCTAGACGCACTTTGGCCCATGCCGGGAAATCCCCTTTTTGGTGGCTAGCCCTCACAGAGCCGGCCCTCAGGAGGCCAGATCAGCGGCACTTACTGGTGGCGCCTCCCGGGTCGCTTCCTGGCGGCCATAACGGGGCCCTTCGTCCTGCCCCGGCACCGAGGGGCTCCTTCTCCAAGGACAAGCCCTCGCTAAAGCCGCTGCCGCCTCAGGCTGCCGGTCTGCCTTCCTTCCTTTCTGGCGGCGGAGAGAGCGCCGGCACCGCGCGGCTC
>VXBC01005714.1:325750-384444 GCA_013399945.1 Ploceus nigricollis
CGGAGGGGTGGAATGGGGCCCTCGCCGTGGAGGGAAGGGGTGGAAACGGAGCTGACAAAATGGCCAGGCGGTCCCCGAGCCCGGTGCAGGGACATCCCTCGCCCCCCACCCCGGGCAGGGGTGCCGGGGGCCACCTGGCCTTTCCCGGGCCGCCTGGCGGGGAGGGGGGCGGCAGCGCGGCCGCCCCTCGGCGGGCCCTATGTGGCTGCTGATACAAAAGGGCAGTGTAAGTGTTGACACTGCCGTGCCGATTTCGATGCCCTTCCCTGTCTTCCCTCCCCCACTCCGCTTGACCCCCTTTTCCTTAGTGGTCCTTTCTTTCCCACCCCCTCTTTTATTTTTCTTCCCCCTCTAAAGAGGCTAGGGAATATCTTAAAGGAAAAAATAGCAATTTCTTTTTCTTTCCTTCCTGCCCAGCTCGGTAAAAATGCTAAACAATCGGCCGACGTCCATATTTCACAAGCGTTTTTGGGGGGAGGAAGAAGGTGGGCAGAAAACGGAGGCGCCCGTGGGGTCGGAGTCACAAAGCTGGCTGCCCACGAAAGGGATTATTTTCGCAGCTAAATGTTTTCGAGCTGATGTTTTTCTTGTTTTCAGTCAAGAAGCAAGTTGCCTGGTCCTTGCGTTTGCTTGCATAATGCGTCGTACTTGGAGGCTGATCAAACGCTGGGTTCTGCCTTTCCTGCCTGGCTCTTCCTCTTTCCCTTTTCCCGGGGGGCTGGGTCGTGGGACAAGTCTGAGGGGGCTGGTGGCGCTGGGGCTCCCGGCTGCTGCCCCGGTGATCCGGGGAAGGGAAGGAACCGAGGCCGGGGCTCTCGCCAGACCTGCAGGCCTGTCTTCCTGTGTCCAACTTTTTTATTGTTCCCCCTTCCCCCTTCCGAGTGCACAGGCTCTCCGGCAGGCGGGGGTTTTCACGGCTCGGGAGTCCCAAAGTCTAGACGGGGAACCGGGAAATAATAGGGGAAAGAATGGAAAGTTATGTCAAGGGCTTTGGGGGAAAAACATCGACGTATCGAACAAAGGTCCTGCCTGTGTTGGAGAGAGAGGCCTGCATGTGAGGCCTGATTGTGTCGCATTTACACTCGGGGAAGAAATGAGTGCTTGGTACTGGCCTAAATTTATTCTGTAAGTCTGGCATGGAACTTAGGAACGCTTTCAGAGAGTGTGTAGTTTGTTTTGGGAGAGTTTGTATTATGTGTAGCAATCCAGTAATAATTTTTATTTTAAGTCCTTTTTTTCCCCCGTAAAAAGACAGTTCAGTTTTTTTTGTTTTTCTTCCTGCCTTATTCAGCAGAAATAATACTGATTCAGAGCTTCTAACACTGTAATGCAAAACTTAGGCTAACTTACACAGTTTGTTTTGTGTGTAATACGAATTTTGAGCTTCCTGGTGCTTTAAAGGCTGCCATAAAGAGGATTTGAATAGTTACCAGCTGATAAATTTGAAGTAAATCTATCATAATGAGAAAGAAGAGGAATTCTGAGCACTTAAATTAATTTTTCAAGATTTTCTTGTGGGAACTGACACTGTGGATATACTTTTGTAAGACTTTAAAGCTAGCAAGTGTTCCTTTGATTATTTCTCTCTTCTTTTCACTTCTCCCTCTTCCACTCTCAAAACTGGAGTTCTAATTGTACAGGGTTGGGGTTTTGTTTTGTGTTGTTTTTTCTTTTTTAATTTTTAAATTAAAAAAATTTTTTTTTGGTATTTGATGTCTGAGGTTTCTGAGATTTATTAAGATTTTCGTTAAGCTAAAAGTTTTTAAACGAGTTGTATTTTATGTATCTAAAAATATACATAATGGACATGAAAGCACTGGAAAAATAACTATAGCTTTCTATTTTTTTGGTAGCCTGCTTAATAAATATCTATAGAAGTTAAATATATATTATGAAAATACTAATATTTCAGTTTTTGCAGCTGATATTTTAACAAAATATGTTGTATTTGAACTAAGAAATTTAAAAACAGTGGCCTGGTGAATAAATTCTGAAAATA
Source organism: Ploceus nigricollis (assembly GCA_013399945.1). Classification (NCBI taxonomy): domain Eukaryota; kingdom Metazoa; phylum Chordata; class Aves; order Passeriformes; family Ploceidae; genus Ploceus; species Ploceus nigricollis. The sequence goes on from VXBC01005714.1 coordinate 327,750, forward strand.
ATGGTTGAAATTTTTGGCAATATACATGTTTTTAGCTTGTAATAGTTTCTGTATTTGTAAAATGCAGCTGATTGTGAGCAGCTCAGTTCTTTTGATCCTAAATGCAAAGGTGTTTTTAAATTTTATTGTTTGGTGTATCTTATTGTTGTGTTAGAAATACAGGTAATCAGAATTTTTTTCCTTTCTTAGGGTTTTTTCTGAAAAAAATGAGTAGTAAACTTGAATTCACAACCTTTAAGTGTTCAGTCTCCAGATGGTTGCATAGGTAGGAACCTAAACATGTCTTAGCTGTTGGTAGAAAGATTGTAGGTCATCCACAGTGTGACATTACTGCTTATTAATATAGCAGATCTACTTCAGTAGGAGTGCCAACCTGTTGAGTAAGAGCTTATGAAAATGGAGTCTTTTGATGTCTTGCAAAAGTTTTTCAGGTCAAAGTGACCATTAGGGGAAATATTTTGCATCTTCCCAGTAAATGAATAATCAAAGCTGCCATTCCTAATCAGGAATTATGCACAAGTTTTTGTGTGTTTTTTTTTTAGTTTTCCTTTTTGTATTGTACTTTAACTGTCTTCAAACCCAGAATATAAATATTGCAGAAAAAAAACTGTAATGAAAACTTGTTCTTATGAAATAATTCCTAAATTTGAAGTCTAAAGCTGTAGGTGACAACAACACTATTCCTTCTGCAGCAGCGTAGCAAAAATAAAATGCATTTGTCTTTAATGCCATCAGTGGAGACATGATCAATTTCCATGTGGATCCTTACATCACTGATAAGTACAGTTACTTACTCTGCAGCAGTCCAGAAGCATAACCTGACTAAATTCCTTTAGTTTCTAAGTGATGAAGCTGAAGCAGAAGTAGGAAAGTTAGTAAGTAAACTAACTACATGTTGGTTCCTAATTGCAGCTAAATGAATCTCCCAGCTATCTGTGTTAACCTTGTATTTATAGGCCATGCTATATTTTCTAACAAACTAGTTGGTAAGCATCGTGTAGAACACTTTTGATCGTGGATCTGTCTTTTGTCACACTGAGGCTAAATTTTTGTGACAAAGTATAATCAAATTGTACAAGTTGTACAACATGGTGAACTATGGCATTGCCAAAAACTTAACCCAGAATGTTTCTGGGATTTCCCATTGGCCTGTTGGATGATCAGTGTCCTGTTCATCACCTGTCCAATTAGTAACACTCCCTATAAAGCACTTTGTTGACTCTGTTATGCTCTTTTCATCAAAGTGTCACTGCCCCATTCTGTACTGACTCTGAAGGTAGTAGCACATTGAATTTTTTTTTTAATAGAGTAACATATTAGCTTTAGGTGAGTATGCTTAGTTTTTTGAAGAAGTAATATTTTAAATGTGCTCTTAATGTTTTAATCACTTCATAGTACCACAACAGATTTATGGCAGTATATGAAGCAACTTCTTGCTGAGGGTTTCCATAACTCAGTTTTAACTTAGGACGTGAGGTTGGTAACTGCAAAACAAAGTCATATTAACTTTTTTTCCTACTGATGTATTTTTTTTTTCAATTTATATGAAATAAAGCACTTCTCAAGGAGCAAAACTATTTTCAGAGTTGTAAGTGGTGAGCAATAATGAAAAAAATGCTTGTATGTAGCCACTTGTCTCAGGATTGTTTTTTTTAACAAAACAGTTGCTGAATTCATGTTTTAAAGTTATCTTTTTTAAATAAAGAAATTTTAGCTACCTATCAAATATACAGTGTCTGTGGAGGACAGGGCTAAGTCAGCTAGCTTCTCCTGCCTGCTTTCAGGTACAAGAAATGGTTGCTTTAGTACGAAGTTCAGTTTGAGGAGCAATTGTTCTCCTAATCCTGCCATCAAGTTGGTAGAGTCCAACTGTGTAAATATGCATATTCTCCTTCAATTCTGTCTGGCAGCCAGGGTTCGAGCACACAGAACCAATCTGTTTACTCTCCTTGTCTATGATGCTGCTTGTCTTGCAAGGTACTGACTGTTGCCAGTCTTAAGTTGACTCATGAAGGTACTTGGTACAAATATGGCAGCAAACTGCCCTGAGAACAATAGATGGTCAACTCTGTAAGGAAAAATGGAAATACTGTTTTCATATAGGAGAAATGGAAAACTTAGGTGTATTATCAAAAAAGTAAATAATGATAGTTTAGTATTGGACTTCAATATTGAAGATGCATGAGAAATACTAGCAATGATGTTCAAGCCATGGTTGCCCTCGCTTGCTCCAGAAAAGCCTCTCTTGTAAGGATTCATACAGTAAGCCTGTTTGGAAACCTCAGGAAGTTACTTGGCCCTTTTCACATTTGACTTATACCCTTGAATAGTTTTTCATTGATTACAGCCTGATGAAAAGAGGTCCATTTTCTGGAGTGATAAGAAAGGAGAAAAAAAATCCCAAACCTTACAAACATACAAAGGTATGCTTGGAAAAGAAACTGGAATGATTCTATCAGTGTGTAGTAATACTATGCTGCCTCATGGGCGGGGGGGGGAAATCTCATTTTCTCAAGTGTTTTTCTGTATGATTTGCTTTGATAGTGTCCACATAAAGTGCACATGCTGAACTGCAAAGATCTGACCTCCATGAAAGGTATGAAAGGGTCTGAGTAATTTTCTGGAATGTGAACCTTGAGTCATAGGGAGCAATTTGGTGTTTCAAATTGGAAGCTGAGGTCCCTGATACTTTTTCAATAAGATGGGGTTTTTTTAGGCTCTGAAAGGCAAGGTATATTTCACATTTATTCTGCTTTCAGAGCAACTTGTTGCTGACAACTTGTGTTCTGTTGCATGAAGTTCAAATAACTAAGCGTAGTGTAAAGAAGAGCACATAGATGCTAGACTCTTGTAAAGGTGGAAATAAAAGAATACAAACATGTTCTTTGTTTTCTTATGTATGTATGTTTTTTTGGGAACAAAAGTGTTAAACTTTCAAGAGGCTGTCATGCCTTGAGATGGGCATTAGACTTAATTCTGGCAGTGTGCACCTCTTTCAGTTTTGTAGTTGGCTGTTTGAAGTATGGTTAATACCAATGTTTATTAATGCAGAGCAGTAACTCTTAATTTTTTACCTTGATTTTCAGGTGTAGCTTTTATTAGGAAAACTAGGTCTGTGACAAACTCATGCCCCAAGATTTAGCTATGTTTGCTTTTAGAAAGCATGTATGCTGTTCTGTTCTCCCTCATTTTTCTCCATATCTGTATTCTGTCTTACTTGCCTTACTTTGAGCTCTTGATAGTTTGTCTTACCAGTTCTGGGTAAGAGAAATGATCTCTCTGTATATGGGCTCTTATGTGCTTGAAGTCTGTTCTGTACCTCTGCTCTAGTCAAAGACTGCTTAGAGGCAAAATACAGGTAAATAAGTGTGGAAATCAAAAATACGCTCTTGTATAGTATCTTCTGAGTTGAAAACATCAAGGTTTTTTGGGATCAGGAGCAACATAAATGAGTTGAGGCACCAAAAAGGAAAAGATGGAAACAATGCATAGTAACACTAGTTAGGGTGGACTCTGATATCCCCCATGCCTGCCCTTCTCCCCTTTCCCTCCAGCCCTAAAGAAAAGGAAAAACACACACCTGCATCCCACCCACTCATCAAGGGACTTGAATTACATGTCCTTGATACTGGTATAATGATTAGTTGCTTACTTTAACTTCTGCAGTTAGTGAGGAGAAGCTCTCTTTACATTATATATGCCTTTGTGGAGTATGTGGTAGATGAGTGTTTTTGGACAAGGTAATATTGTAAGATGTGGTTAATGTCAGTGCTAGAGGATGGCATCTTATCCAAGTAATAATGTTCTGTGTATTCTAATGTCAAATCCCTTATGTAATTAGCTTATTCAGTGTAGGGAGTGTCCTGTCCTGGAAGGTGTGTGCAGTGTAACTAAATCTTCTGATCACAGGTGAGATGTGGCTGTGCATTTAAAGAGGACAAATGAAGGAAGTAACTGAGGGTGCATATTCATAGGCTGTATGCTGAATTTAAACTTGAAACTCTGCCTTCCTTAGAGAGTGTGTTTTCTTCCTCTTTATTTTGGGGATACACTTTGTTTATAATCAACTTACTGACTGCAAACTAATTTCTCCTTAAAACGTCACTTGTCTTGAGCTTTGCAGTTGTTTCAGGTGTGATGGCTTGATGAACTTGCCCATTGTACGGGGGTGAGGGGAAGGTAGGAAATGGCTCAGCTGAAAAAGGACAGCAGACAGTCATAAGCTGTGTCAATAAGTCAACAGCACCTGAGTGAACAGCACTAATAATTTAGCTACATAGCTAGGTAGGTACATATGAGATCTTTAAGTTAAAGAGCTGGAGAAAACACAATTTCAGCTGAATCTCATTTAATTAAAGGGATGGAAGCTGCATAACTTTGGCAAACTTTAAGTCACAATTTCAAGTGTTACAGCTTGTGCTTTTAAGATCTGCTGCAGTCTATTCTACAGTGTTTTTCAAGTTTATATGATGACAATGGATGCTGCCATATCTTACTCTGGTAATATTCTGCCTGTTGTATTTAGTAGATAATAGTCTACAATAAAAGACTGGTAATAAAAATTAAGACTCAAATTATACCATAAGATTGTGGATTAAAGAAGTTAGTTTCACTCTCTTACTCAGTTACAAGAAGCTTGGCAGAAGATACATTCCTTTGCCAAAAGTAAGATAGAGGAAATTTGACCAACACATATTTTTTATGGCATCTCTTAAGTTGGTACAGTTCTGCTGTGTATCTGTAGACTTGCAAATGAACATAGCCATGCTGGATACCTGACTCTTGACAGCTCCTCAGAACTTTCACCAGCACTTTGTAACTAGAATTGGAAGAAGCATGCTAAGGGAAATGCCACTGCACACCTCTGCACATTTAAATGCTCCACTGAGTGGGTAGAAAGTGAGCTCTCTTCATATTAGCTGTGAAGAGGAAAGATGAATTTTGTGAAATTTATGATGTGAAGGAATGGTACCACTTTAATGCCTTCTGTTAATGTTGACATATTTGAGCACTATGGCCATATTTTTTTTTAATAATTTAGAGGTTCTTGATGTATTATCCAAATCAAACCAGAGTTGGAATAGAATGAGCACTGAAAATTCCAACTTTATTGTGCTTTATGGAGAAGAACTCAAGTAAGCTAGAACCTGAGAACTTTACGATTAAAAACTGGGGGTAAATAGGAATGTAGTGATGAGTTAATTTTTGGGAATACACTTCAACTAAATGTCAAGTTGCCTGTGAGACTCCACTGAAGTGACAGGCCGAGTAATTTCAATCTGTCACTTTCAAAATACAATGCAGTCACCATACTTGTTGCTATGCTTCATGGCTTCCAGAGGTTTCCTGGAGTAAGGTATATTCCCTGTGTGCTTTTCCTCTGTCATAGACTTTGGCAAAAGCTCTTAAAACTATTCTTGTAGTTTAAATAAAGTAGATTCCTATTAAGTAACAAGTCAATGGATAAACAATTGTATAATCTGTTTCTCAAAACTTCTTCATTCGTTTATGTTATTCAGATGAAATCTTATGTTTATATCAGATTGAGATCTCACACTTTAATGCAAACTGTGATTCTTGCTGGTAGTACCTGTAGTGTTATCAGGAACACTCAACTCCCTCGACCTGTTCTCAGCAGTCTGCCTGTGCTAAACTAGTGTTGCTTCTGTTTGTGGCATCTGTTTGTTGGTTTCACATCTACCTTGCAATTACTGGAAACCCTATTAGGACTCATCTGTACTATTATTTTAATTAATTCATTTTAATTGAAATAATTTTAATCCTATTTTAGTGGTGTTGGAGCATCTTAAAAACTTTTATCAGAAGTAAGTCATGTAGATTGCTCTGCATTACCAAATTGTATAGTGTGTTTTAATTTAAAAGCTGTTCCCCTTCAGCTAAGAGATGGTTTCTTCCTTAGACTCAGATTCGCAATACTGTTTTCCTTCACCAAGATGATGTCAGGCTGCTTGGAAAGTCAGCTCAGTAAGATGACAAATCAAAACCAGACAGCAGGTGATAGTGCTAATTGATCTAACAGCAGAGTTCAATTAGTATTTTGACTTTCTCTGTTGTGTAACCCACTCTGAAACATCAGTTGAGTTGAATATTAGCAACTCAGTTACAAAATTCCTCTGTTGCACTTTCATAAGACTCCTATGTTTTTTGTCTGCTAGTTCTACATGTAACTCTTTCCACAAATGGAATAACTGGTTTGGTTTTTGGAATATATTAACTTTGGCAAGTTTCCTCCTNATAAACAACCTCTGCACAGACTAACCCTATCCAAAATTGTGGTATATGGTTTGTGGTTTTTTATTTTTAAATCCTAGAACTTGCTGCTTACTGCAATAACTTGCTTTGTGGAGGGCTGTCTTCTGCTTCCCCTCCTCTTTTCCAGGAGAAGGTGTGGGGACAAGTTTTCTCTCTTCAGTCATAAGAGAGCTTCAGTGGTAGGTACCGTGGGACAAGAAGGACAGGAAAAGCTTCTCAAAGTGTAGATAATCGAAGTGTTGTCTTCTTTGCAGTGTCTTCTCTGACTTCTTGCACCTTCTGAGAAAGAGGATGGCTGTTACGATAGCAAGAATGGTGTTTTAGTTACTTCCTTAGCCAAAAGATCCAAGGGAGGGACTAGCTTTTTGTCGGAACTGAGCCTTGAAAGAGATTTTTGTACCTGAGCAGCATGAGCATCTCCTCTCTCTGGTGGGCATAGTAGGACAACAGAACTTGTTAGTTGTCTGTAAGGACAATGAAGACTCTCTCTGGGAGTAGGCTTAGTAATAAACCTCATAGTTGCCTTTTTAATTCTTCAGTTCTCCTGGGATATTCTTTCAGCATGTCATGTCTCAAAATTTAGGATCATCTAATTTCCAGGCTGAAAGTTTCTCTTAACTGTTTGTCTGCTAACTGTATCTATACTATTCTCTCTTTATTTTCTTCTGTTGATGTTTTAGTCTTAGCACTTACTGAAAGTATTTACAACCTTGTTGCCAGGCTAAATAATACAGATATTATTAGTTACTTCTAAGATCACCCTCCTGGTTTTCAGTTGGAATTCATGTCTCTTGACAAAGGCCCACTGTAATGGGGTAGAGTATTTCAGATAAACAGTGTTTTTACAAAAGCACTGAGAGTTCTCAGTTACTTGGTAATGGTGCGTACACCTAAGCATTGGTTCCTCTTCCACACCTCCTCTCCCATTCCCCTCCAGCACCACTCTGGGAGGAGCTGGAACACACTGACAGGGTTTGGCTTACAGAAAATGCTTTTTGGGTTCAGTACTGAAGTACAGCATCTCCATATTGAGTGGTAATATTGTACTTCATAGCATTGCAAGTGTCTCTTTAGAGTAATTTACTGTTCCATATTTTGATATATCCGTACTATTTTGGGAGAGGGACAGAGGAGAAAAAAGAGGACTTGTAAGTTTTGATAATTTTGGAAAAAGGGGAGTTTTAAGGGGAGAGCTCTGTGTTTAGATAACCATATCACCTGTGTAGTTATTTGGACATAAGCAAGGCTGTAATAATAACAAAGCTTTCATCTTAGTTCATAGTTTTCTTCTACGGGTAATAGTCTTCCATCATTACAAACATTTTCTGTTAAATTTGTGCAATGATGCAATTTGTTTGGATGCCACTTAACAGCAATTTAAATAGTCTTGGGTTTAACAAAACAGAAATAAAATATGAATGACCTCTCTTCTGTGAGCCAGGAAGCAGTAACAAGTGTCCAGAGTTCTGTTGTCAAAAACCAAAATCTTTTGCTTCTGGAGTCTGTTAATGTCCTGTCATTACTGAAGTATGATTTCAAGATTTAATACCATTACAAGTTGAACATTATTGCCTGCCTTCAAGTGTTAAAAATGTTTAAGTGCCCACAGCTTACAGAGACACTCTTTTCCAGTTGTTTTTCAAAACCTTGGGCCTTTGACTGCACATTCAGAGTAGCTGTAAATATTTTAAGTCCAGCTACGTCTGAATGGTAGAATATTCTTACTTGAGTGTGTTTGCTGTAACACAGCTTTGAAGCCCACCAGGTGGAAGCTTTCCTCATCAGAAAGTACATTTTGCTAAACTTTGAAACTTTGGTTCAATGAGAATGTCTATCTACATAAGTTCATGGAGTAAACAAATATAATGTCATGGCACTACTGACACAAGGAAGGAAGGTAGACTGTCCTGTGAAAAGTATTTGAAAAAAATAGACTTTGTCTCTCAGAAAAGGAGAAGGCCTATTCCTGGAAATAATAGTCAGCACTAAGGATATCTCTTTAAATAGTAATTTGTTTTTTAAAGCAAAGAGACAGTTCTTCCTTACTGTACTTTTTGAACCACTTTAGGCTGGAAGACTTTAAATACCTGATTTTTTTGTAAATTACCTAGTTGCCAGCTAAAGGCTAACTTAAGGAGGAGAGAAAGCGAAGTGCAAAAGTATGTACAAGTGTTCAGTTTTCATACCACTGATTCTAACTGTGTTGTCATAAATGTTACAGCTATACCAGGAGAGATAGTTGTCAGGCATTCTAAAGGTGTTAGCCTGCCATATACCTGTCATATTCCAGGCATTCTAAAGATGTTTACCTGCCATGCCTAAGCTTTGAACGACTGAGTCAAGGAATTCAAGAACTCAGAGTTTTGTGCCTATGGATTCAGGAATACTGCTCGGAGATTACTGAGTGTGACAAGTAGAGGATTGCAAGCTATTGTACCTCCTCAAATTTTCACCTAACCCTGTGAGACACAGCTGAGTTGGGGCTTGTGAACCCTTATCCTTGCTTTATGTATATGATCTACCTGGTTAAAAAGCCTGCTTCAGAAGGAGTTGGGCTTTCTGTTGACAACATCAAATGCAGGATGTGACTAGTGCAAGCCCAGACCTGTGGCAGCTAGAAGCAGCAGCTCAACCTATGGCAGAATATAGTGATTTACATGTCTTAAGTTTAGCTTAGATGCATCCAAAAGCAAGGTAGTTTGTTACTGCTTAGTAGTATTCCAGGTTATGACAACAAACTAGAAATGCATTTACTCTTGGGGTGTGTGTGCTGGATTGTTGGGAAGGTTGGTGGCCCAGCTTTGAAGTGGGAATAACTTGAAAATACAAATTTGTGACTGGCTGTCATTTAAACTGCTTTGTTCTTTGTACTTGAATAGACTGGAGTAGTGTTTGTGGTGGGAGAGTGGAGGTAATTTCAAGTTGAATTAGAATCAGAATTTGAAAAGTTTAACTTGTGACAGTTGGTGATAGATCAAAATGTCAGGTTTTAAATTGTCTATGTCAACTTGTACAGATGCAATCTATATTTTTGACCAACTCCCTACGTTTCATGTGCTAAATTTTAACATGAAAATGGTCTGCACTGGCATAATAGTGAAGCTTATAATTGTACTCTATCCCCATACCCTCTGAGGTGTGTGGAACTTTGGATAAATACATGTAATAGTTGAACTTCTGTATAGTACCCAAGACTTCCATGTAGGTTTGGATTAGAGTAACTAGTTTGCCTTCCTATTTTATCTAGGTGACCATACTCACTAGGATGTCTCCCAAGAAATGTAGTTGGGATTTTTAGCTTCCATCAGTACTTGGTATTCTTTGGGAGATATAATGGAGCTCATCTGAGCAACTGCATAGTGCAGGGTCACAGCTCTAATGCCCTCAAGTCTGGCCTGTTTGTTTTCTCTCCTTAGTCTGTGCTGTAACTTCAGTGGTGAGTTAAATATTGTATGAAGAGTATAAGAAAGTGTAATCACCATTAAGCTTAGAATTAATAGAGTTACACAAAAACCCAAAAAAAGTAGATGCTTGGCTCAGAACGTCTGTTGTACTTGAATATGTACAGAATATTTATGCTGTCATTTTAATTTGAAAAGTATCCATTATAAAACACAGACTGTGATGCCACATCTGAAATATTTTCCTTGAAAATGAAAAAGTACTTCTGAAACTTTCAGGCTCTTATCATGCAACTGTTTAATATAATAAACACTACCACGTTAGTAATATGCTAGTGGCATATTCTGCCCTTGACGTAAGAAAAAACAACTCTAGAATTCTGTTTTGAAAATTCAGTGTTAGATGCTTTATATCCTCCACTTTCTACCAAAGTAGACATTTAATAGGAAATAGTTTCAATTAGTTTTTCATAGATAACTGCATGTTTGGAGAGCTGCGTTTTCATCAGCTTTCAATTATGTGGAAGAAGTTTGTGTTGGACAGATCAGGCTGTTTTCAAATAGCAGTACATGATGTCTGTGTCCCAAAACTGGTTTGTCAGGGGACACTGTCACTTTAAATACAAAGTAAACATACAGATAAATTTTGAAAAGCATAGAATAAAGACCCAAAGTCAGTGCAATAATTTGGCATCTTTGGTATCTAATAGGGCTTGAGGTGCTCTCCTTAGCACCTCATCCAGCAGTTGATGGGAGAAAAGATGTATTTCCAAGACTTGACATTGGGAAATGGAGGTGTTAAAGATATTAGGATTACTAAAATGCTTTTTTTCTCATTAATCATATGGGAGATGGGGATGTGCATGCTCCCAAGTGTCTTTGGTTTACAGAACAGATTGAAGCGTAAGAGAGGCTGCAGCCCTTCGGAAATACGTACATTTTACCTGTCATATGTAGGATACTGTACAGAGCGGAGGGAAGAAACTGGGCTCACTCTTCTACTGTGCAGGGGGGAAGGAAGAAACTGGCTCACTTCCAGATATTTTCTGTCTTTCTTTACAAGCCTGTCTACTTCATACTCTTTCTTTTATCTTTCCCTGAAGCCACTCCATTCCCTGTATGTTTTTTACTAAGGTATTATGAAGAATGATTTTATCTTGCACCATGGTGAAGCTGCCCTCTCCAGTTAAATACCCTTTTATTTATCTTCGTTACTAGTGCATTTTATTAAATGGCTTATAAGAGGATGCGAGTAAAGAGGATGATGTGGAGTAGTTCTGGAGTGTCTTATGGGTATTCTTTAAAGAAAAAAACTCAAACCAGAAAGACAAGAGATCTTGCATAGGAGTTGAGTGAACTTTGCTTTCAGTTCAGTGTCATATTACCAGTATGGGGTTATTTTCATGTTTGCAAAAATGTATTTTAGGAGTGTAGCAGGATGGATGCATTGCTTTGCTTATATCATTGATGTATACACAAAGGGCTTAGGAGAAGCACTGTCTTCCTTTCCTCTCTTCCTCACCGTATTCTTTTTCAGTCCTAGACAAAACCAAAAGTAATGTGTTGTTTTTGCAGGGCAGTAGGTTGTAGGTTTGCTCATAAAGCATAGTTAATAATTAGTGTTGGATGAAAGGTCACCAGCATAGGAGACAACTCTTTGAGTATTCTGATTGGGTCACAGAGCAAATTGCAAGAGAAAGGCTTATCAAACCAGCTATTGTAATATCTTCTTAAATAATCATTTTTATCAAGCTTACAGCTTGAAACTTACAGCTCTGCTTGTTGTTTTATGAGTGTCTCAGGGTGGTGTGAAGAGATTGTGTTCTTGTTACGTGTTCTGTATTCATCAGAGAGCAGCAATTTAGCTGAAAGGTAACAAAAAGCCTTGAACAAATTTGGGCGGTACCTATTGGAACATTTTGTTGTCAGAAAGTAAGGAGCCTTTCTTCCAGCCCTGAAGTGATTGACTATTGACAAGAAATTCAGACTTTGACAAACCTGGCCATGCTAGGACCCTGGGAAAAACACCTCATTAGTGTTAACTTGTTAGTCTTGTGAGCTGAAACATATGGGCATAGTTACAGTTGTTCTTGTTCAAGGAAAGTGTGTGGGTAGCCTGGGAAAGATGAAATAAAAATCATTGGTGAGGTAAAGCAGAAAAATGTGCTAGTGGTACTTGCACATAAAGGAAGGAGGAGAGGAATTTGTAGCAGACTTCTTTGGTGTGTGTTCGGTGATGTTGAGTTCTTGTCTAGCTTAAAACTAAGACTAAATCTAGCATCCTGCTAAAAAGCACTTCAGAGAGCTAATATTTAGTTTTGCTCAGGGTCAGCATCGTGCGCAGCACCTTGTTCCCACAACATTCTCTTGTTTTATTTGTGGAGCATTGAGAAGGTGTAAATGTGCAGAGTGGAGTAGACACTCGTCAAAAAAGCATGCCATAAAGTTATTTAATTAATTCATAAAGCTCTGGCTTCTGACAACTTTTTCCATGACTGTAAAAGTTTGAACCTTCCTTAAATACAATTGTGGGACCTATATTGTATATTGTTCCCTGTATTTAACATGAAAGAACAGCTCTGAGCACTGTAAAGTCATGATCTTACAATTCATAGGATCAGTTTAAAGGCAGTGTAATCCTTAGTGTTTACCAGGTGTTTCTTGGATTGTGGCTTTGTTTTGCTCAGCTTTACACAGAACTTCTGTTTATACAGATATTTGTTGGTAGGCAGTTTGGTTCATGATTTCATACCAGGTAAATGTCTTTAATTGTGCCTGTGTCAGTAATTTGGTATGTGTATTGGAGCTTGCTCCTAATTACATCACTCTAAGATATAATGTAAATGTATAATTTTTTTCGTGGTTGAGAGAATATGTCTCTGGCACATAATTCTAAGATGCTGCTGGTTTGAGCATTGCCCAGTTTAGAAAACTTAAATGTGTTTTAATCCCTTTGTTTGTTTTTACAGTGTTCTCGTGATAGCAAAAGATCCATATGCAGATCCAGTGCTGAGGAAGCCGGAAACTTAACCTGTTTTAATTGGATTTCTTCCTCAATGACTGCAATTAAACTATTTCCCAGATGGTGTCATGTGGTGTAGGGCTCTTGCTATGCTTTAGGCCTATTACCTTTTCTGTGTAGCATTTGGATGAAGTCTCTGTTCAGGAGAGCATAACCTGCTTGAGCCAGTATGGGAAAGGAAGCCTCAACAGGCAATAGTCTGAATCTGTGCTAGACATCAGTGATTAGAAAAACAACACGAAAACTCCTGAAATCCTCCTGATTTGTCTAAATTATATTTTGAAGATGCAAAAATCTGAGGACTCACTCTAGGTGAGTAGAAAACAGATGAGTGCCTTCTACCTGGCCTTGGAAGCTTAAGTTATTTTTTGAAATTTTTGGTTTTAGCTTTGTAGTTTTCCTCTTTAAGGCATGCTGCTATTACTGAAAAGTTTTGTAGACTGGTTAGAGCTGAAGCAGAGTATTATCAAAATGAAGATCCAGTCTTCTGCTTCTTTACCTTGGTTTTATAATACCCTTAGACCTGTGGTCTTGAGCTCATCTGTGGCACTTTTCTAATCCACATCTACAATTCAACTGGTTTTTGTGTTTCTTTTTCCTGCAGTAACTTCTGTGACATCTAGTCTCTGAATTTCTTCAGTGTAGTGGCTGATTAAAGTTCTTGGCTTTTTGTTGTTGCTTTTTTTGGTTTTTTTTTTGTTGTTTTTGGGGGGGGGGGGGTTTGGTGGTTGTTGTTGTTGTTTTTGGTTTTTTTGCCTGTACCCTTCTAGTTGTCTAGAGATTGCAGAGATCGTCTTGTGTTAATTTAGACTTTAGGCGACCAAACCATGTTTTAGTAGTCACTGAGCTCACTAGGTCTCTCAGTAATTTAAGACAGCTTGGCAAAAGTTGATTAGGAATTTGGCAGGTCTCAGAAAACCTTCCATGCTGCAATTTGGGGCACGTATTGTCTAACAGGCTCTGCAGGTAGGACATGGCTGTGCACCATATCAGTATTTGTCTTGTGCTGTTGCACTTGGTTTTGCTTAAGGGCTGTGTGTGCCGATGCAGGTGAATGGCAAACTGCAAATAAGGCACCATCTGCTCTATGGCATTAGAATAAGGAAGAGGCTTGGTGTTTGAGCAGTAGGTTCTGCATTCAGACTCAGTGTTGCAAGTAAATGCAGATGTGCAGTTCAAAGGCAGCTGGGCATTAAATATTGGTGGTGATGGTTTTGAATGCTTCTTGGTTCATTTGCAAGAACGTACTGAAATAAGCTACTAAACTGAAATTTGTATAAATCACTCAGCTAATTTTTTTTTTTTTCTCTCTGGTAATAAATGCCTCTTTTCCCAACTTTGCCACACCTCTTTTACTTGGTCTTAGCTTGACCACCTGCTTCTAGCTTGCCTTCTTTTCTAGCATTGTCACTGATCTGTACATCATGAAGGATTCCATGCTTTGATTCATGTTGTCTCACGGAAGATAAAGCTCCTCATTCAAGTGAATTCTTGTCTTCTGAGTAGAGTCTTCTTCATTCTTGCCAGACAATGTGGTTTTGTGTTTGTTTTGGTTTTTTAAAATGTTTTTTGTTATGCTGTTAGTGAAAGCTTAAACCACTGTTCTGATAGTGACAACTAAACAAGGGTTTCTAGAGAGTCTGAAAATGAAGCTCAGGTAAAATTTTACTTCTATTGTTTATGATGTTTTTTAGTTAAAAGTCTCTAAAAAATGAAGAATTCACATCAGTTTGCTTTATATACAAACAGCGTGGTTTTGATCAGAATTTGGCTGTTGGAAAATGTGTTCTTTTCTGTTGGAGAGAGCTGCTTTTGTTTGATTTTAAAAAGGAAAAGAACTATTATTTTCATTGTTGTTACAAGTTGAAACTGCACTTCTATTAACACCTGGTAGCAGAATTGCATCCTGAGGCTCTCATAGTGTGGACTTTGTCGGTATGTAACAGCTAGTTTTAAAGGTCCTGTAGAGGTAAAGTCAAGTTCTTGCTGTAAGACTGATTTGGCAGAAAAATTTTGCTCTGTGACACAAGTGTATAGAAGATGAAACTTTGAACATATTTGTTCCTCACTTTTCCTTTGTTTCCCATTGCTGTGCTAAAAGGGAAAAAGATCTGTCAATAAAGATCGGAAACATGATTCAGTATTTTGCAGCAAACATTTGCTATGTTTGTGTGTGCCTCTTCTCTGTGTGGTCTGACATATCTTTTGTGTTACTGACATGGCTTAAATACCTCTGGGCTGCTTCTGAAGCTGAGCTGTCTCTGGCTGGCTTGCAGCTATCCAGATCAGACTATTTCTTGATATAGATTGACTCAGGAGTTTCTGGGTTCTTATGCTTTTGATGATCTTTATCTCTGCAGCAAAAAAATTAACTGCTGTGGACTTGATGGAATTATGCAAAAGAACTTAATGTTTAGCTGGGTAAAAAGCCAAAATAATACAGAACACTGAATTTAGACTGAGAAACTACAGGTGTTGTAAACATGAAAATATTTTCTTGAAGCTTTGAGTCCTGGCTGTCTGCCACAGTGAGAGCATTCCCTTCCTTTGTTAATAAATTCAAGTCAAACCATATAGTAGGGGAAAACTTACACTGAACTAGTTTGGACATGTTATGAATGGTGACATGGAAAAGTATCAAATTTGGTTTATTTGGAGAAGAACAACTTTAATATTTTAATTTTTTTACAAGGGCAAATTCTTTGGATAAAGTAATGAGTAAATGTTATAGGAGATTATTTTTATAGTTAACTCTATTACTCGTGCACTCAAAAAGAAGAGGAATAGTAGCTGTTGACAGCACTTCTAATATGTAATGTAAAACTACAGAGAAGCAAGAGAAAAAAAAATGAAATGCTTTTTATTGTTCCTAATTTCTCCTTTGGATGAGGATCAAAAATCTGACTGGTGTGTATGTTGTTTTGGGAACCAAAGTGCAGTCCAAAGAGTGACACAAATTGTAATATTTCAGTCCTTGATGAACATAAGAGGTAGAAAACAGTGATGTGGCAGAACTGAAGAGGGATGCCCTTAAGAGACCATTTTATTTGTTTCATGCAACTTTCTTAATTTTTCTCCTCAGACTGCAGTTTCTGTGTTTTCAGAGGGAAAAAAGGAGTATAGGAGTGAAGGCTTTTACTGTCTTAATGTTAGGTAGCCCTCTCAACCACCTTGCAAAAGTTCAGTTAGGAATTAGACCTGGTTTTATTTTCTCAGTGCACAAATACTGTGATTTTTTTTCTTCAGTAATGAAATGAATCTCAGGATTCCTGTGTACCGTGACCTGGGAACACCAGTTGTACAACCAGACCTGATATACCTGAGCTTGCACTTGTGTCCTGTAGAAGCTTGAGGTTTTTTGTTCCTTTAAGCTATTCAGATGAGTGGGAATGTTCTGCTGTCTAACTTCTGCAGGTTCTTAATCTTTAAGTTTTTTTAGCTAACTTGTGGCCCTCTCCTTCATCCATAGGTTTCTCTTGGTTCTTCAGCTGACAAGTTAGTTGTATTGTTGACTGCCAGTGGTACCTGTACTTCTCGGTAATTTTGAGTAGCGCCCCATTTGCTATTTCAGTTTGACTTTTCCACAGCCCACAAGGACTTACTGATGTTCAGGCTGTGGCATAAAGGCCAATCCATTGTTTTATTTCTAAAGGAATGATGGTTGTCAGTTCTCTGTAATCTTAATGGAACAAGTTTTTACATTTCTTACAGGTCCCTGAAGAAGTCTTTCGTTTTCTTTTCCCATACCAGGTTCAATGAAAGGTCTCTGCACTCTCAGACTTCAAATTCAATTGACCTGCTTGAAGCAGGGGAGACTATTCAGCTTCTGCAGCTCAATCATTGTCACAGAACTGTTCTTATCAACACTGAAATATGTGATACATGTATTTAGATCTTTTCTTAACCAAAACTTCTCATATCTTCCAGTCCTCACAGAAGGACAGTAGCCAGAAGTCAGTAGGTAAATGTGCTGCTTTGCTTGCTTGGGGTCATGGCATGGATGACCTTTTGGATCACATAATGCTGACAGCCTGGACATTCCTCTAGCAAGTAGTGCTGTGCATCTTTTTGGAGATGTTTTCAGTATTCTTTCTGCCTGTGGGAACTTGTAAATCTTCTGGTTGCAGATAATGAGTATTTGGACTGCCAGTTAGCAGTAAGAGATGCTACAAATGTCTACAAATACTTTTTTGCTCTTTTTCCTTCCTCTTTCATACAGAGACTTTCTCTTCACAGTTGTCTATGTCATTAGACATACATGCATAAATGCAGTCTGGAAACCAATGTAGTGGTTACATCCTTTCAGGCTCTTTGCCACTCATTTTGCTGTTCAGTCAAGGTGGCCTTCAGCACTGCCACTCCCTTGGCTAGAAGGGTCGGCAAGGGCTGACCTCTTGCAAGTCTGGAAAAGGGAAAGCTGACTTCCTAGAGTAGCAAGACCTGAAGTTTGCCTTAATTTTCTGATGGCTGTTTGTTGTAAAGTCTGTGGAACAGGGAATAACTCCTGTTCCTTGACTGATTTATTTTACTTTTTTTCTTTATGTTGAAATCACTCCAGTGATTTCAGAGAAGCTGAATTAAAAAGAACTCTTCCATTGTAAATTAATCTAGGAAGAATATTTTACTGAAGTTTTTCTTTTTTTTGTTGGCAACTTGGAAAATTATTTTCTGGCTAAGAGCTTACGTATTGCCCTAAGTTATTCAGTGTAAAAATGGACATATGAGCTGGTCCTAATCTATAATATCTTCAGAGACTAGACTCCTTTGAAGTTTGTAGCTTACATGCCCATTTTTCTTACTTCTTCCTATTAGTCCAGGTTACTGGATTGTGATTTTGAGGAATTGAAGGGGAGGGAGGGCTTTCTGAGCTCTGTGTGATGGCAGTGAGGAGCTGGGCCATAGTTAGCTGTTCTTCTCTCAGAGCACTTGTGCTTGGAAAGGATGGAGAGTGTGTCCTTGGACATGTGTAGATATGTACTTACACAGATCTGAAGTCTCAGGTTACTTGAAATGACATCTGTGGCATGAATTTTTAAAGTTTCTGATATTCTTTTAGTGTCTTCTTTGCATGCTTTTATATATGGTGATGCTTTGATACCTCAATTTTTTTTTGTTTCCCTTTCCCCTTTGTTCAGAGTAGCTCTTGTGGTTCACCTCTTGCTCAGGACTCAGTGTATTTTGTCAGCATGGTTAGCAATAGCTGTCAGAATGAGGGCTGTCTAGTGTAATTTGAGATCCTACTTTCAGCAGATGGTTGGACCATACCATCTCAAGAGATTCTTTCCAGCCAAGGCTTTTTTTTAATAATTCTGACTTAACTCTTGTACTTAGTTGAACTCTACGTCAAAAAGGCATCTGGTTTGAGGAGGAGTTTGTCTCTGAATGCTGTTAAACTCTGCTTGTCTTCCCATCGATCCCTTATTAAGGTCTTCCTAGAGAAGTGACAAAAGTGATGCAGCTATATAAATCTGCAGAAATTCTGTGCCAGAGTTGTAGAAATCTATTTCCTTACAACTGTACATGCTTGTTTCCAGAAGAAACTTCCTTGATACCTGCTTGTCTGTCTTCTTAGCAGTAAGGTAATGTTATGTCATTAGAGGGCTGTAGAGTCCTGTTTATCCTGGAGATTTTTATGTATGTACTGCATTTGCTCTAGTTAGGGTGTCTGTGTATGCAGTTCTGTGTGTGTAGTTCTCTAGTTCTTCTCTAGCATTGGAGAAGGAGAATACAAAAAGAATACAGTCCAGCCTAATATGTGATCCAGTATGATTTTGTGTGGTTTTTGTATCAAAGGAAGTTATTCTGATAAAAGTCACCATGTGAGTTTTGCATCATTAGATGCAGTGCAGCAAGGAAGCCTTAGTGCACTCTGGCATCTCAATCATGAAGACAACTTATTCATGGGGAGAAGGTAGAAATGGGAACAGATAAGGAACTTAAGTGTTAGCTTGGTCTTCCTATGTTGAAAGAAGAAAGGTTTGTTATTTTCCTAAGGTTCAGTGGTTTCATGCAGCTGAATAACCTGGGATTTGCATGAATGCAAATAAAATGCATACACCTTACTGTGCCTTACAGCACCTTGCAGCTCATGGGAGAATGTATTTTCCCCTTGTTTGTGTATAGAAGTTTTCTGTCCGGAAGAAGGGGGGGATGATGAGGGTTTAGGACATGTTGCAGAAAATTTTTCTAGGAAGTTTTCAGTATGTTATTGTATCCACTCCCTAAAGTTCTTCCGTGAGCTACTTCTACAACTAGAAGGGACAAGAGGCTGCTGAACTGAAAATACAAACTTCTGCCTGTGTGGAGCTTTAAAATCTCAGTGGAAAAGGAACAATGATGAGTGGATAACTCTTGAATTTGGAGAGTATAGGAAGGGAGGATATTGTGTCAAAATCAGCTGCAGAAGACTGAGTTTAAAGCAACTGCCTGAACTAAAAAGTCATCTTAATTTAAGTCAGCTATTGAAGTAGAAGTAGTAATTGAGTACTTGCAAGTGCTTGCTTGTAAGCAGGTAAAGAGATGTGTATGTCTGCAGGTAGATGAGGAGAACCTTGTGAACAGTGAGCAAAAATGAGGTGCAGCTGAGATCAGTTGAAAATTATATAAATCTGAAACAATTCAGCAGTTACTAAACTGTAGGTAGTAGTTTCTGCAGTTTATTCACAATTGAAGTCTGAGCTCTTAAATGTGTTGTATGCTTTTATATTTAGAATGTTGTTTCTGTCTTAAGTGACAAGATTTATCACAGAAACAGCTGATCATGTAAATTAATGTTGTCTACATTGAAGTAAAGGAATACAAATCTGAAGTCTTAGGCTTAATATTTTCTGATATGTACACTGAACTCTGGGTTCTGGCTGGCAAGATGTGCAACTTGCTGGAAGAAAATGTTCTGAACTTGCAAGGTGTATAAACATCCTCCTGTCTTTTCCTTCTTCCCCCCCCCCCTCCCTTTTGCCTAATACTGACTTCAGGGCAGTAAGTCTGTACAATTTTGAGAAGCTGGATTACTGCAGCACCATTAAGTAAGGCACCAGGTTTTTTGGGCTAAACTGTGAGAGAGGAAGGATGCTGACCAGTGTACTTAGCTCCACTCCAATCAAGTAACAGGTATTCTAATGGAGCAATATAGGCAGAGGTGCTAGGCATATCCTGAAATATTCAGGAGAGTGCAAGAGTCTGAAAAAAACTCTTGCATTACCTAGGTTCTTGCAAGGAACTTCAAACCCAAGACCAAAACAAAACCACCACCCAAAAACAACAGAAAAAATCCAAACTGAACAAACACCCCAAACAAATTTCAGAGCTCATGCAAGTAGATTAAGAAGACCCTTGTGGAAGAGCTCAGTTCATTTTTTACGGGTGTTGTTACTGGTTTGCTGTGTTACCCTATAGTGGCCCTAGAGCATGTTGGAGTTCTTCAGTTTACTCATTGTCTTTTTCTCTTCAGTCGCCTGTGTCAGGGTAGCTACATTAGCTCCTAGTATCTTCAGGGAATGATTTGGATGCTAAACAAGGGCTGATACAGGCTCGTTGTGTAGTTCTCTGTTTTCCCAGTTTGCTTTAAAAGCATGGAAGCATGTTAGTTGGCTCCTGTTGGCTTTTCCACAAGGAGAAAGGTAAAGGCTTCACTGCAAGGTAACAGGTGGTTTTTGTCTTGTGTTCCTGTACAACCTCTCCAAGCCGTAGGTTGAACATATATTAACTATAGTGTTTGCAATGGGTATGTTAGGTCTACAGAAATTAATTCTAGTTGCTTTCCTGTACAATAACAAAGATGACTTTGTTAAATAGTGTTTGCTAAAACTCAAAAATACTATGCAGCATAATAAGCACTAGATAGCAGTGTTGTTACATGGCTTCAAAAGGTGCGTTGTGGGTTTATATGAAATGCTGGCCTTTGGAATTCATCCTCATTCTAAAGAGTCTGCTTATGATGAGAGCCTCTGCAGGCCCATACTTTAGCATCATTCATAACTAGGAATATGGAGTCATGAAACATTAACTAAAAAGGCTTGTGTGCAGATTACTTTATGCTAGAAGGGGACCTGAGCTTAAAAATTCCAAAATAGCATTGTCTATTGTGGGAGCGTGGAGCTCTGAAGAGGGGTTGTAGGTCTTTGTTATTGTGGGTGTGAGGAAGAATCATTGTAGTTGAGGAAACTGTCTTAAAATCTGGCAGGACTGCACTGGTGCATTCAGCTGGTCTCTACTGAGTTGCACTTCTTTTTTTTGAATGTAGGTGTCTGACGATGGGAAAGAAGAAGCCAAATGCTTGGAGTGAGCTCAGAGATAGAGGGACAAGTCTGAATGAGAACAGCTGAGATTTAGGAACCTCTGGGCTCTTGTTTTAGAATGTGGAAGGCACAGTTGTGAAAATGTCTCTTGTTCGCTGGACTAACTGGGCACATGGTATTGTGTGGCTTGCAGTGAGACTTCAGTTAGCATTTTGATGTTAAAGGTCACAGCTGAATCATGAAGCTACATTATATTTAAAAGGAAACGGAGTGATATGGCAACAAGTACACAATAAGAAATGCAGTTAAGTTGAGAGATATCGATATAGAAGATAACTCTGGACATCATCTTGGTTTGACAGATGCCTTACAGGATAAAACAGTTGTCATTTTGTTCTTCTGTGCAGCTGAAAATACCATGTGTATGACAACACATTGTGATACATAACTTCTAAGCACAGACTGCTTCAAGTGTCTGGCTAAACCCTGTGTCATGGTTTAATCCCAGCCAGCAACCAAGCACCAGGCAGCTGCTTGCTCACTCCCCTACCAGTGGGATGAGAAAGGGAATTGGAAGGGTAAAAACTGGAAAACTTGTGGGTTGAGGTAAAGACAGTCTAATCGGAAAAGCAAAAGCCATACATACAAGCAAAGCAAGACAAAGAATTGACTGCTTCCCATCATTGGGCAGGTGTTCAGCTTTCTCCAGGAGAGACGAACACCATCACTTTAAATGTCCTCCGCTTCCTCCTTCTATCGATATCCCAACTGGTGTACTGAGCATGAGGTCATGTGGTCTGGAATATCTCTTTGGTCAGTTTGAGTCCCCTCTCCTCGCTGGGTCTCGTCCCAACCTCCCATGCACCTCAAGCCTCCTCACCAGTATGACTGACAGTACAAAAAGCAGAAAAGACCTTGGTTCTGTCTAAGCACTTTTCACCAATAACAAAAACATCTGTATTATCAACACTGTGCTCTGTTATCAGTGCTGTGTTCAACAGAAATCCAAAACACAGCCCTGTACCAGCCACTTTAGAGTAAATTCAGCTTTGTCAGAGACAAAACCAGCACACCCAGGCAGATCAGTGTTAAACTAAAGTTTCCTTAGGGAAGGCCAGGATTGGCTGTGTGATGTTTTCTTCAGCTGACTCTTGTGGTGGTGTGTGGGGAAGCCCATGTTTTGGCCCTAGGTGGGAAAGTGCGTGGCTAACTTAGCAGGGGTCTAGGTGAGCACTGCTTCTTGCAGAGTGAAACCTGCTGGAATGCACATTTTAATCAGTACAAGGTGAGACAATAGTTCTGTGGCAGCCATTTTGTGGTATGACTGGAAGTTTGACATTAGTACGGTTTCAGTGCCAGCTGACCTTCATGTAGAAGGGGACACTATTCCCTCTTTTTAGAAAATGCACAAAATGTGCCTCATTTCTGATAGCAGAGAATTTTTTTTTAAAATTTGGTGTCTGAATACAAGGAAATAAAAAGAGAATGCACAGAAACATTTGGCAGTGCCTGTGACTGACTTCAGCTGGACTCCC
Source organism: Ploceus nigricollis (assembly GCA_013399945.1). Lineage (NCBI taxonomy): Eukaryota > Metazoa > Chordata > Aves > Passeriformes > Ploceidae > Ploceus > Ploceus nigricollis. The sequence goes on from VXBC01005714.1 coordinate 350,218, forward strand.
TAAGTGCTGAGCCCTTTCTCAGCTTTCAGCTTGGTTAATGCTAGGCTTTGTTTTTTGCATTGCTATTCTGAAGAGAGTGCTACAACTTATGATCTCCTCAACTTGACTGGTCTGGCTACACCAGCAAGCTGGCATGATTTCCAGCAGTTGCAAACTTTTTCTGTTTCTCGTAAATCTTTTTGTGCTCTGAAGTATAAGAAGTTGTAGATTGATGGTGTTACATGTTACTGAAAAGCTTTAAAACTTTTTGTTAGTGGGAATATTGGCTTTGATTAAGGAGTTTGAATTAGAGGAAACAGTTGTGAGGAGGGAAAGGTCACCTTTTGAGTAGTAGTGTTTATAGCTTGCTCAGCTTAGTCGTCAGGACTTCTATCTAAGAGGTTCATCAAACAACTATATTTTGTGGGATTGTGTATTTTGTGCTTTACTTATATTCTTTCAAATTCCTAAGCATAAGGTAAAAATAAACCCCAACCAAAACAAATGACGATAAAAGTGCTTTGGTAATTAGTTCTAATTTCTGTGTTAGTGCTTTGCTGCTATGTTGGACTTCTTAGTAGAAAGAACATGAATAACTTTCAAAAGATGCTTTTGGCTCCTGTGATGTGGGGATTGGGGTGGAGAGCAGTTCTTCTGTCTAACTTGTATTCTTATTCAATTCCTGGAAATATTTTTTAAGTATTTCTGGCATGCTAAGTGTGACCTTTCAATATTAGGTTGTATTATTACAGTGTAACAAGACTGAATCTGAGCTAGCAGAATCCTGATCAATAATTTCCTGTGCTGCACAGGTGTATGGATGATATATGTGTTCCTTGTAGCATCATATGTGAGGTAATGGTTTGCATAATATGAGTTTATATGGCTGGTTTCTTATGGCCTACAGTAAAACTGCATTATGTATGATTTTTTCTTTGTCCCCCCTTTCCCTCCTGTCACCTTTGTTCACTTCTATGAGCCCTTTTCAGAAGAGCAGACAATTATGTTCAGCTATTCACTGTTTTTACTGACAATGCCAGATCTTGAAAATTATTTCGTTGGAGACATTTGAATTTGAATCTGCAGTGTTTCAAACTTTTTCATGACAGACTTCTTGCTTACTGTGCTCTGGATACCAAATCAGTATATAGACTACTGAGTTCTTAAACTTGAATTACTTTCCTTCTTACAGCTTCTGCTTCTTTTTTTCACCTGCAAATACCTTTTTTTACCAGATTCCACAAAATTAGAAACAGTAAAACTGGATTTGCTGGTTGTGGTCCTGTTGCTATGCTCTACATGGAAATACCAATTTAGCTCAGGATACAGAAGTCATCTCTCTTCAATGAAGAATTAACCCAGGCTTGTTCTTGAAATATATCTGTTTCAGAGGACTGTGGCTGGGGGTTATGGTCATCTTTAATAAATAACTACCAAAATAATATCTGTAGACCTCTAATAGTCACAAAGCAATACCAAAATTAGTACTACAAAGCCATCATAGATAATTTTTTAAAAATAATTGTATGCACTCGTTAGTCCTCTGTTTCAAATACCTTTTCCCTTTAATTTAGCTCTCCTGAGCAGAACTTCCTGATTATAAAGCTCGATCTTTTTTCCTGAATGACTGTGTATCTTGTTTTACGTGAATGAAAGTTGCATAAATCAGACTAGAGAAAGAAGCTGTTTGGAAAGCACTGTAGTTATGTTGTGAATACTGCTTCTTATTCCTGAAATGGGCTTTGTAATCTCTTACAGTGAAAGTTAAAATACTTGAATACTGTTGCTGTCTATGAAGCACTGAGTTTTCCTTAGCGTTGATAAACACAGATTCTCCTAAATTACATTTGTCCTGTCTCCTTATAATTAGAGAAGCCTGCTAGAAAGGAAGTGTGTCATCACAAAATCATAGAGGGGTTTGTAGTTTGGGTTGGAAGGGATCTTTAAAGGCCATTTAGTTCAGTAGATCATCTGTATGTTATATATAGCAAAACCTGTTTGCTCTGTATTAAGGTTCTGAATGTCTTGAGAAGAAACTTGTCCATGTGTCTTTGAACTAAAAATTGTTTGCAAGTTTTTGTCCTCAGTTTTTGCTTAAATGATAGCTTTTCACATTTGTCTCTGGAGGTGTGGCAGTGAGTCTTCATGCCACGTATCTTATGGCTCTTCCTCCTTTGTCTTTCAGTGAATGATAGTGTCTAGAAAGGGTATGTCCCTTCAGGAGAGAGGTGCCAATGTCCAACCGGCCTAATAACAATCCAGGGGGGTCACTGCGACGTTCACAGAGGAACACTGCCGGGGCCCAGCCACAAGACGACGCAGTAGGAGGAAGGTATGACTGCTGTCTATGACTGTTCAAATGTGTAACAGTGAAATGCATGTGATTTAGAGAATGTTTTCCACTCTTCAATCCAAGCACTGAAATGTCCATAAAATCTTTTTGCCCCTGAAATGCTACCTGTACTGTTACTGCATAGGATAAGCTCGTGGATAACTCACTACCTTACATGTTCAGCTAGAATAGCAGTAGTAGAGCTAGCTATAGGGGGAAAAAGCTGTTTTCCATAAATCACAGATAGTAACAAATTTTTTCCCTGTCTTTCTTTCCTGATTTTAAAAATATGGGAGAGGGATGACAGGGAGAGTCTGTTACTGGGAATCTGGGAGAATGTTCCTCTTTGACAAGACTGAATAACTGGTACTCTGTTACCTTTGCACTGCATATAAATCCTGTGCAGATGTTGAATAATTCAAGAAGAAAAAGGTTTGCCATCATTTAATATGCCTGATACAGTGAGCAAGTGGACCAGATTGTATTTGCTCTGTAAGTGGTTGCCTCTGCAGTGCAGAACAAAGAAGATCCTTAAAACTGTTCCATGGATGACTGTACTGTTACTGCTGTGAGTGAATCCTGTATGGATATAAGTGTGTCTTTAACTTTGTTAAAAGATCAGTCTGATGAAGAAAGGTTATAGTGTGATAATAGGCAAATCTGTCTATTCTACTCCTTCAGATACATTACTGGTGCAGTTGTTGAATATGTGTACCTTGGGCTTGATTTTTTTTTGGGATGAGTATTAAAATATTACAGATCAGTGGCACGAAAGCTTTTTACTATGAAGGAACTGGGCTATAAAGTTTAACGAAGATGAGGTGTATTTCTTACTAGTATCAAGTCTGAGAACAAGTTGAACAACTGTTGAATGGGTGAAGAAGAAGAAGAATGGCCAACTTCTAAGGTACTTCAGGGAGAATTCAATCTGAAAAATGCAGCTTCACGTTCTCTAAACTAGTCTGCTGTACAAGTGGAAGAGCAGATGATAAACACAAGGCTTCTCCCCTCAAATAATGTGGCATAAGGAAGGACAAATTGGGGCCTTATGTAGCTGATTATTTTGTAAGCTAGAATTGGTTTCGGAGAATAGCTCTTTTAACAGAGGCATAGTGAGCCCTCCATTCCCTTCTATGCATTCTGTGTTGTCTCTGCATCTCAGTGGATGTTTAAATTAGGAATTGCCCTACCAACTCTTTCCTTTTACATGGAACTTCACCTGGAGTGAATAAAGCTCTCCCTAGAATAAAGGATTTGAGGCAGGTTATTTGGAGATGAGATGGGAGATTCTTCTTCAGATATCTACTAGTAGTTCAGATTTTACAGTAGAATGCCAGGGAGAAGCTCCACAGTGAGTGAGTCAGACAAACTGAAGCATTTTAAGGGTAGCACTGTTTTCTTTTAAGGAAGTCACTCATCCATTGTTTTGGTGCATTGTGATCTGTTGTGCTGTCATACATTGATTGAAGATCCACTTGTCTGAAATGACTGGACCTTTTCCACCCCTCACCAGATCTGTGCCAGACTTCCATGAACAAGAGTGTATTGCACTTTTAAACTGTGTTAGACCTTTATCAGAATGAGAGCTCCTTGCTAAAGTAAACAGGATGGAAGAAGCTTACAGTCCTCTTTGAACCTGGGTCTCTTTAGAGCAGGACCTCCCCTGCCTTTGCATTTCTGAGCAAGCATTTTGAGCTGGCAAAGCCTTTAAAAAGGCCTGGTTAAAGCATGGTGATTAATATAAAATTTAAAATGAATTTGTCTTTTACTGTTGTCAGCATCTCCTTTTTAATAAGGTGCTGGGCAGAAATGCTATTGTACAAGGACCACTGTAAGATAAATCTGTCAGGTCCTTACAAAATTTGTGGATGACATGGAAGGAGACAAGCTCTCAGATAACAATTTTAGGTAGTGCCTGTCTTTAGACAGAAACCTCACAGGACTCACCCTTCCATGTATCTAGCATGCAATGGTGTAGTATGTTTCAGTTACTGCTGCTGAGCAGTATGCAGGAGGGTCTAGAGTCCACAGCTTGATGTGTCTTGTTATGCCTTGTACTCCAGTACACTGCTTTCACTGCTATGTTAAAAGACCCAGCAAAACCCCAAACTAACATTGAGCAAAAAACAATACACCTTTTCTTACATTATGGGTTTTTTTGGGATGCCTGAGACAATTTATTTTCAGTCTTTCTTGAATTTGTTATCCGTAAAGTGAAACTCTTCAGTTTCAGCTGTAAAATCACTTAAAATAGAATAAACAAACTGTGGAAAGACTAGTTTCAGTAATATGCTCACATTGTGCAAATAGCTGAACTTGGGCTGTATCTATGTTAGTATTTCAGTTGGAGCTGAGAACGTTCTTTTGAAGTCATTCTCACCTGCTGTGTTTTGGCTAATGTGGAATGGTCTTTGGAGCACTTGAACTGGAATCTTTTTTGATGAAACTGAGCTGAAAGTTGTGTTCTATGGGAGCAGTTTGTGTATGCTGGTCACTTGTGGTTATCGTATGGTATGCTTTGAAGTAGAAGTCATTGAAATGCAGAGATGGTGGACACTGATCTCAATGACAACTGTCTTGCTTTATAGATTTTCTTCTGTTGATCCATACTACTTATTGATGTTGTTGTGCAGACAGTGTGAGATTTTATTCAGCCACTTTTATTAGATCCACATATTTCTCACCCTCCTCCAATAAACAACAAACCAATACACAAAGATTGAAAACTCCCAACTCCCCCCCTTCCCAATAAAAAAGACAGAATCACGCAGTAAGGTGACTCTGTAGAGGATTGTTGCTTCATGCCTAAAATTAGCCACAAAGTTTGTAAGCAGCTTTAAGGGCCACACCTTCTGAAGTGCTGGAGGTTACTTCACTTTGGTCATAGATATGCAACCATAACCCTTTGAGCAAGGACAGGTTTTGATACTGTCTGAACTTGTGTACTTGACTGCATTTCTGCTTTGTGTAAATAGCTTTCTCAGTGCTGGAAATGCAACAGCTTTTTCCTTAAAGCTTTTTTTGTGGCTGAGGTGTGTGCATTTTCAAAATATGAAAGCTTGGAGAGTTTATGCAGTTTGTCACTTGTAATTTCAGACTGGAGTGGGACAGCCAATAATCCAAGGTAAGTGTGTGGTATGGCCAGATGGCCTTTGATAGCATTAGAGTTGCCTCGATCTCTTTTATGCTCTGGCTGGAGTGAATGCAAGAGACTTTAGTTGATAAAAGTGTTAAAAAAAAGAGAGTAGGGGAATGATAGTGCTGCCAAGCTGAAGTGCTAATGTATGTCTTTCTATAATCTTTGACACTTCTGCGGCTTAAAGGTCTTTTGTTAAAACTCTGCCAGTTTAACTTGCTGAGCTACTACTAATCACTTGTATGAAGACCTTGGAAATTCCGAACTTCTCTCTGGTCTGTTCTAAATGCAGAATCTCCCTCCTGTTACGTTGAGTATTGACAGACTGGCTTAACCGGGAAGTTAACAATGCAAACCCATTTTCCTCTAGACTTGTTTGATGTCCCCATAACGTCAATACTTGAGTCACAATGAACAGGGGATGCCTGTAATGGTTTTCTGCTGGAATTTTACCAGCAATTCACACTCAGCATAGTAACTTGATAGTAGCTTTTAGAGTTTGATTTTGAGGTGCATTGTTTAATGGTACAAGCAGTGATACTAGGCTCAAGGAAGTGTAGAAAGGCACATGCTGCTTATTTGCAATTTGTGCTGTAGCAGTGATTTGTGCTTTTCTCTAAAAGAAGAAAGGGGGTCTGTATTTGAAAAGAGGTATATGAGCTGGCGGTGTTGTCATTCCCTCCCCATGTACGCATGTAATCAAATTGGCCTTAGTGAAGTTGGAGTAATGTGATTCTTCACTTTCTGTTGTCAGTAGTTATGTTGCAATAACTGTGCTTTGGATGAATTTTAGCTCTTGTGGGTATTATAGTTCTTACTGGTAGTGTTTACCTCCGAATTTAGAATTACTGCTATGATTGCACCTTTAAAATGGTACAGCATGAACCCTGTCTGAAGTGTCTCTTGGAGCACTCTCCACTGAAGAGTGACTCTTTGCAGGTTTTTAAGGAAGCAATAATGATGCTAAAGTTTCCCTTTGCAGCAGTAAACTGAAGCAGATGTGTTAATGAAGCTTTCTTTTCATAGGAGTAGGAGGAGGGGGTGGAAGGTACTTACTGTCGTTTTCCTAACTGTATATTGACATTGTTACCATGTGTGTTGAAGAATTGTGCCCTCCTGGCTTAGTTCCCAGTGATGCCATAGGATTTACTTTGAATGGAAGCAATTTGGAAGTGGTATTGTGAGACACATAACATCATCTTTTCTGGACATGGAGCAGCTGATTGCTCCTTTCAGTTGTGAGCAATGTTTCACTGTATTGGTGTGGAGTGGTCCCATGTACTAGAAGTTTCTTTACCAGTGCTGCAAAAATTTTTTTTTTATTAGTGGCATTAAATGACAGTGGTGGTTATCTTTTTGCATATTATTAGTCTTAAGTAATCTTTAGGAGTAGTAGTATTTAAGTAGCATATCACTTTGACATAAATAACTACTATGCTGTAGTTCTATATGAAAGTAGGATACTTTATAAGCAAAGTTTAATGTTTTGGAATAAAATATATGTGTGTTCTTGTGTATTTGGAATTGAAGGCTAAATGATAAATGTGATCCTTCTTGGTTGCATGTAGGACTTTGATATAAGCAGAAAAGAGTGCTTTTGTCAGTTATATTGCTTTTGTTCTAAACAGGATTTGGTTTTGGACCAGTCTTGGTGATATGTTAACTGGTAAGAACTTGTGTGGGACCTGTAAAAAACTAAATATGATGTTTGAGTTGGTGGGGAAGACATTTGGAGTATTTCTGAGGAGAGAAAGTAGATGTTTTTCCACAGCTTTTTTCATCTTTGCTATTGCCTTTTTTTTAATCTCATTTTTGACAGAAATAAAATAATAGTTTTTGTAGACTTTGTTTGGAAGCATTTAATAGCTCACTTTCAGCTGCTGAGGGACATGACTTAGATTAAACACTGTTTATTAACTAACTTCAAATGGTTTTTTTTAATATGCACAGAGTAACTCTCTGAGAACAGGTTCTAGTTGGTTCTTTATTATGGTTTTGCTCAGAGCTGGCATTTTCCACCATATTGTTTATATAACACAGCAAGCTAAATGGTGGTTAGCTTGTCAACTTCCGTATATTTGTGTTACTCTAGACTTGAGTGTCTGCCTGTGAACTAAAATCTGCATCAGCAGACAGCTTTGCCCAGTTGAATGAAGCCGTGGAGTTGTTTATGAAACTGTTTGGGGAGGGAAGGAAAACAAAAAAAACCCTACAAAACACAGCTTGAAGGTGCAGCAGGAGCTCAGTCTTTCTGGAGGTGCCCCTGAGAGTGGAAATGCATGAATGCAAGCTCATAAATACTTAGCTCATGATATTTTGTCATTAATGAGGAACTTCGTCTCTCAAAACACTTGCTGGAATGACAGTTCTTAATGAATGGTACGAGTTCTTCAGTCTTTTCCATTAATGTAAGTTACAAGTGAAAAGCCTTGGATTATAGACAAAAGTACATGTAGCTTTTAACCTTAAAATCAGCCTTCCAGTTGTGCATATATCTTTTATAGCACTTGAATGCTCTGCAAGCATTGCTCATTCTGAGCTTTACAGACTATTCTAACTACCTTTGTATGTGAGTTAACTTTTTTAAGGAGACCTTAAGTAAGCTGTCACAACTTAAATATAAATTGGGACAATGATACTTGTTGATGTATGGTTAAAGTTTTTCCCTTAATCCTGTAACCAGATTCTCAGTGTTCTTGTATAAACCTGAAAGGAGAGTTCATGTCATGTTCCTGGTGACTGACATGCTACTGCATGCACAGTTGCTATTGTGTTGTGGACCTTCTCTTTGTAATTCATGCAAGGTGAATGATTAAACTCACAGTGAGAGCACAGTAGGTGTTTTAAAATAAAATTTAAAAAAAACCCTCAGTTGTGACTCCCCATTTGCGACGTAACCTTTCTGCTCAGAAGGCTGTTTAAACCGACAGCTTGATGGATAAAGAAAGCAAAGCAAATGCTAATACTCTGCATGTATTCATGATCCCTAGGATATGGCTGTGGCTTTAATGGTCCACACAAATTGGACATTGGTAGGAAAGTGTATTTGTAAAACTTGTAAGAATCAGAAGGGTTTAAATGTGAAAGGGGAGGAGCCAGAAACATGTGGAAACTCTTCCGTGCATGTTTTGCATCTATTGTTTTAGCTGTATTTTAGTTGAAAAGTTCTTTAATTATTGTATTTTCTGAATATCTAGAACAAAACAAAAATCTTTACAGGAAAATAATCTTTTAAAATGTACTTCAGAATAAATGAACCCTGATCAGTTTAGCTTACATAAAACTTGAGATTCCTGCCAAGTGCAAATTATGTAATAATGTCTGTTACTCCCATAATAAAAACATTTCATGGGGAAAATTAAATTTCACGCCTTGATCTTTTGTTGGGAAAAGGAAAATCCAAATACTCAAGATTAGGTGAAACATTCCCAAGTTTACCTTGATGTAGTTTGCTATTTGTGACCTCAAGATCTAACAGTTTTATTTCACTTGCTTTTGATGGTAAACAATAGTTCTTATGGTATGATAAATAAAAATTAATTACTGGAGTCTGGAGAAGATGCTGTTAATTTATCTTTTCAGACTGTCGCACTCTCAGATGGAGCACAGAAAATGTTGAATATGTACTGTCTATGTGCATTCATCTGAGTAACTGCCTAAATGAGAATAATTCAGAAGAAAGCAGAAGGAGGAAAGTTATCAAGAAAAACAGTCATATTATTGAAGTTTTACTGTTTTGTCTCTAAGTGAATTAGCATTTGGTTATCATCTGGATGGTTAAACTTGGTACTTGTTTTCTCCTGAGATTCAAGTTTGTGTTGAAATCCTGAAGAGGATGGAGAAGCTTTCTGGTCAGTAGTATAGTTAGCTCTGCCTTTACTACTAGACTTCTGCCATTTCATTGGAAAAAGTTCATTTTAAAGCTCGTGGAACTCTTATCACTTCCACTTAGTCTATTGGGCTAAACTTTGTGTTGTTTGGGGTCATGGGTTGGAGCAGGATACTTAAATTGGAAGTCTACATTCTTCCCCATCCTCCATGGCTGTTTGCAGAGCTCAACTCAGAAGCTGTCTAGGCTTGGGTTAATAGCATATGACCACGTAATCAGCAGTTCTTTAACTTCGAAGCATTGCTTCTTTCAGCATTAATACTAGACTAGTTTGAGATTTTTCAAAGGTTAGTGGTTCTTGGGGCTTCTGTATAGGTAGGATATGTGCAGTAGGGTTTTCCTGGTGCCAGCTGAGTCAAAAACTGCATTTTATCCAGGGAAGTGCAAGTGAGATGTCTCTTGCCTTAGAAATTATTTATACTGTCCTGTTTTAAATGCTGATGAACATTCTCTTATGAGTCTTGCAGATGGTAATTCTGGGTGGGTTTCAAAGTAAATGTGGAATATATGAAGATGTAACTTAAGTTTTATCCATGATGTATAGCATTATCTTTGTCCTTCAGTCAGAACTCATGCAATAAATCATTTTTTTCATGCAGCTGAAAGCTGCTTAGAAGACCTGTTACAGCTTATCTATGTGAAACTTGTTCCGGTCTCTGACATCACAAGTTTCCTGTCTCATTTGACTGCCTTCATTGGTAGTGTGCATTTCTTCATTCCTCTTACTTCAGCTGTTACCAAACAGCTCTCAGTCTTTTGAACTGGTAGATCTTGCAGCCAGAAAATAACTGGTATGGTTGAGCTTTCCTACCAAGTGGAACTGGCTGCATTCCCATTCTGAGCACTTGATTTTTTTTTTTTTTTTAACTGAAGAATAAAGATGTAAATAATCATAACTGTATAAAGATTTAATGCCTGGAATCTGGAGGTAGATGAGTATATGTCTATTTTTGAGAAGATATCTTTGACAAATGCTCTAGTCTTGTGCTTTACTCTGCTAGGTTAATGATTAAGTGAATAATTCAGTAATCTTGCACACTAGAAAGATCTGAACTTATCTGCAAAACTCAGATGTAAGAAGATGTTTTATTCATTTAAAATGACTAAATAACTATGTACTTTGCAAAACAGTTACACTGGTAGTGATTTGTAACTGTATCAGGTGGTTCTTTTGAAATGCTGCTTTAATATTAGGAGCTGATATGGAAAAATTGGTAGCTGTAAATTAATATGTGTAAATGCTCCAAAAATAAACAATATTCCACCTACAGGTCTGTATCTGTATCTTGGAATCCTGATAGCTTTCTGTTTTGACTTTCTGCTGACAGGTCACATTTAGGGCAGGCAAAGCATAAGGCACATAGCCCTCCTGAGAGTAGAAAATCTATTTCAAAGACACCCAAAGTGCAGTCTAATACTACTTCTGAGCAGTCCAAGGGACACTTTTCTAAAAGGTAATTGTGCTTCATATTCATATGTTAACCAGTGTTATCTGCACTTGAAAAACTTGTATAATTATTGAGTTACACAGAGTTCTAATAAAATGTATGACTAATGGATATTTAACTAATCTAGGTATTGCATTCACTGGATATATTTCAGTGTTTCCAATTCTGTTTGTTTTTTTTCTTTCTCTAATTCACCAACTAAGAGCATTCCATCAGTGATGGGGAGGAAATGATTTCTGCATAACTAGTCCTGGAATACTTGCAAGGTCTTTCTCCCCTTCTTCTGCTTCATGTTGGGGGAGGATTGCCCAAGGAGTTTAGAGCAATGTCCAACATGAATTGAAATGTGCAGTAATCGAAAGTAGGCCTGTGTTCAGGGTAATCTTGGTATTGCTTGTCTGCCCTTCGTATGCTTCTGCTATATACACACTGGAACAGTTTTCTATTACATAGAAGAGAATTTTGCCAGTTTTGTATGTGATTCACTACATCAATTTAAAGATTGATGAGAAACTATCCTTTCTTTAAGAGCCTTTCTTGAACTAGAATCCAGTTATGACTAGTTATGCATTACTGAACACTCCTTACTCTCTTGTGGAACTTGTATTCTCAAACATTCAGTTAATAGCTTCATGACTTGATTTTTGACTTGATTTTTTTTGTTTGGTTTTAATCAGTTTGACATATATATAAAAAAGTAAAATCTATTCAAGTTAAATTTCCTTTTTAAAAAAAAATTGGTGTATTGTGCTTTTGTTTTGCAATCTACTTAGGTTTTATGCTAGCAAATATGTGCAATATGACTTTTTGCATCCAAGCATGTGGGGGTTTTTGTTTGTTTGCTTTAGTGTAAACTGAACAGTGTTTCTTACATGCAGTATTCTTTATTATTAAACAATGATGACATTTATTATGCAAAATTCTTACAAACTGTGAGGCTTCTTGAGTTCAACTCTAATGCTGTTCCTGCTTACTTCTACAGAGGCTGTAGTTCATCTGCTGTTTTAATACCACAACAAGAAGATCCAGAGAGAGTCAATACTTCAGAAAAGCAAAAAACGGGGCAAGTGCCTAAGAAAGACAATTCTCGAGGAGTTAAACGCAGTGCTAGTCCAGATTACAGGAGGACCAATTCTCCTAGCTCTGCTAAAAAACCCAAAGCACTTCAACACACTGAAACTTCCTCAGAAACTAACAAGCCACATACTAAATCTAAGAGAAGACACTCAGACCAAGAGCAGCCCAAGTCTACACAATTGCCATCAACAAGCAAGGCTCACACCAGAAAGGGTGGAGCTGCTGGTAGCTCCCGAAGTCAGAAAAGGAAAAGGACAGAGAATCTGTCTTGTATAGAGAGTGGGTCATCAGTTGAATCAACTGGCACTGAAGAAAAGTCAGCAAAAGTCTCCAAGCTGGCTTCAAAATCGGTGACCTCAGCCAAAGCTGGGTGTAGCACCATCACCGATTCTTCTTCTTCAGCTTCCACCTCCTCCTCCTCTTCTGCTGTTGCCTCTGCTTCTTCTACTGTTCCTCAGGGTGCCAGAGTCAAACAGGGAAAGGACCAGAGTAAGGCTAGACGTTCCCGTTCTGCATCCAGCCCCAGTCCAAGAAGGAGTAGCAGGGACAAAGAACCAAGTAAAACAGGTGGCTCTTCAAAGTTTGACTGGGCTGCTCGCTTCAGCCCAAAAGTCAGTCTCCCTAAAACAAAACTGTCTCTACCAGGCTCTTCCAAGTCGGAGACATCAAAACCTGGACCTTCAGGACTACAGGCTAAGCTAGCAAGTAAGTTGTTCTTTTCTGGAAGAATAAACACATATGTTTTAAAATCAAGTCTTCTAAACAAATACTTCTGTTTTTTCAAGCTGCTTGTGATCTTCCTAGAAAAATTAACTTTTAGTATGTTCTGCTGAATTAAGTAAAGCTGTGACAAATTATTTACAGCTAAAGCAGACAATTTAAGTTCAGTCAGTGTTCTGTAAATTTAAGTTGCTTCTGTGTCTAACAAATCGATTTTAAAAATAAAATACATGCAAAATAATTGGATGTTGTGATGGGGGCATATATGTTATAAAACACTCTTGATTATGTTCCTTTTGTCAGATTTTTATTCCCCCTCATTTTCTTAAGTCTTCTGTTGTGAAGTGGGAATGATAAATGCTGGAAAGCAAATAGATCATCTGTGGTATCTTCCTTGAGACTTACTTCCCTGATTCTTCCTTGTGAGAATCTGATGTTTAAGAACTGTAGTCTTGTAAACCTGGTGTACATAGTGCTGGGGATATTAGTCACTTTATCTTCTAAGTTGGTCTTACAAAGTATGGCTTCTTTCTGATGCTGAGTTTGAATAGCAGCTACTGTTCCTGAACATGACCACTGAGAAATGTAGGCTGTTTCCAAGCAGAGCACCTGCTTGCTAGTATGCAGATATGCTTGTAGCTCCGTTGTCTTGAAAAATTTTTTTTTAAAATGTGTTTTACTGCCTTTTTGTACTGAATGATTTATTTACTGCATGCATTCTCTAAAACTTGATGTAAGAGGTTGGATTCCTAAGCTTGCTTACTGTTGTTCCTTTACTTAGGCATGATCACAAATAGCTTGTCCAGACTGGGACACATCCATAGCTAATACTAATGCTGGAAATAGGTGAAATAATCAAAAGCAACTGGCTGTCTTTCTGTATAATCAACATAGGTCAATTAAATTTAACAGGTGTGTTTTGGCTAATGTGCATGACTGGAGTATTGATTCTGGAATGACCTAACCTAACAGATGAAGAATGGCGTTTGGGAAGGAGAGAGGAGTTATTTGCTTTACAGCACAGGTTTTTTTTTCCCTACCTGCTCTGTGATTCAAGGCTACCAGGTGATGAATTCCAGAATCAAAACTCTGAATTTGCATGGAGTAGAAGGAGAGGGAAGTGAGTAGAAGTCAGAGACCAATGGGAATGACCAAAAAGTTCTGAGAGAAGGCAGGCTACAGGCAACAAAGAAAGGCAACAGGAAGGAGAAGGAGTTTACCTCCAACAAGTGACCAAGAAGATGAAGGCAGAGAGTAATTTGTGTGATAAGTTACAAAACCTCTTGAAGGAGTGAGAAGGGGAAGGGTGGAATAGCACAATGTAAAGGGCTATGTGTGTATTTCTTGTGTACCTGAAAAACAGCATCGAGAATGTGAGCCTAAACTGTTACTGCAAAGACTGAACTGAGAAAGAAACTATGACTTAACTTTCATGTCATAGAAGAGCTAAAGGTTTTTTGCTAGAAGATGCTCAAATATATGTGACAAAACCAAGTTGGTGGGGACTGTAGGTGTGTATATAAAATGTCACTGCTGAGGGGCACCAAGCATGGTGAGAGATGTTTCTACATGTCATGGAGAACCAAGTTATTTTCTGTAGATGACATTTCAATTTGAGGGAGGGGGAAAGTACTAACAGGTGATATTAGGAAGTCTAAAATGTCTAATGCCTCTTTACCATAGATTGCAGTAAAACATACTCCAGTAAATATCATTGATCACCAAATATCACTGTAAGAGCACAACGTAGAACAGAAGTCTTAAACTATGATATTTTCAACCCGTTTCAGCCTTTCAAATAATGCTCTCTGACAACAGGTTGAGGTGATCTTGGAATCAATAATAATTACTGTTAGCTTAGTCTTTTTAAAAAAGAGAAAGCGTGTGTGACATACACTTTCAAGCTATTTGGAAAAATTTGAAGTATTTTAACAAAATACACATTTTACATAATGCTGAGAAGTGTCATGAAAATATGAAGAAAATAAACCACTAGGGAGGGTTTTTGAGAAAGAATAGGTAAGTTCAAATTTGTTTTCTGTAGCAGACCAGTAACCTTAGAGGATAAGGGAGCAGAGGAAGGTGATGGCTCAACACAAATACTAACACTGTGGGGCTTTCTAAAGCAGGAAGGCAAAGAGTGATCTAGATGAAATTGAGGTGTACACCCTTCTACCTGGAAACAAATCCTTAGAAGTCATAGTAATTCTGTGTAAACTAAAAGCTTAAACTTGGTAGGCTTTTATAGGTGTATATGTTATGAAACATGTTTGGAAAAGTCTGAAATAGGCTTTATAGAATTAGTGACAGATAAACAGAAAAACAAACATAGCTGTAATAATGTCAGGAAAATTATAGGTGGAAGTGGCTCTAGGAAAATAAGTGGGAGGAGAGGGGGGATTATTCAGGCTGACATGAAATCATAGAATGGTTTGGTTGAAAGGGATCTTAAATTCCAAACCCCCTGCCACAGGCAGGGCCACCTTCCACTACACCAGGTTCTCAAAGCCCCATCTGGTAAGTCATGTCTATGTAAATGCAATGCTGTTCCCTTCTGGAGATGATGCAGTTCAAGGAGTACAAGAATTGTTGTTAGTGGTTTTGATCTTTGAATGAAAAATAAGAGCAGCTGATCTACTGAAGAGAAGAATGAGGAAAAACATGGTTGCCATCTTTGCAGAAGTTGTTCACATGCTGAAGGAGAATGAGGAGAATACCCTGAGGTTTCTTGTCCAGTCCTCCTGGATAGCTAAATAGGTGTTAAATCCAGCCCAGGTGACTTTCGGAGTGTTAAGCTCTACACAGCAGTCTCCGTAACAGAGCAGTGACATCACTGAATAACAACTAAAGAATATGTTGGAATAATAAAAACAAGCTACACTAAAGTTCTTCACATCTGTTTGAATAGTTGAATTTTTCTTCACAGGGGAAAGGGGGAAGAGAGGAAGAAAGGAACTTTCTCATTTTGTTCTTGTGACTTGATTATTTTCACATCCCTTTCAGGCCGTGTCTGTTGGAGGGGCTTTTTAAATGTTGCAAATTGGGTCATGTTACTGATTATGTAATAATATAAAATCAAGCTCAGTTATGTTTCAATTATTGGGGCAGTCTTTGCTGTCCTTTGTGTATTATTTTGTGGCCCTTAAGTAGGAAGATGCTGGCTTTGAGGGATTTGGCAGAGGTGGGGGAGAAAAGAGTCAGAAAATAGCTCTGAATTAGTGTATTTGGGATTGTCGGTACTGTGCTGGTTTGGGTGATGGTAGTTATAGCCTTGGAATTGTGGATTTGGGATTGAAGCAGTAAGATGGCTAGCTTGGAGATACTTTGTTTAATTGTGGTGACAGGCTGTGTGGGGCTTTAATAAGCGTTTGGGATGTCTGGGTTGGTATTGAGGGAGGGTAATAGTGGAATATTACAAGGACAGGAGGCTGTCTTGCCTTCCCCTGCTACAGCTCTTTTTACCCTATCTCAACTAATGAGAAGAACAGCCTCACACAGGAGCCCATCTGAAGACTAAAATTCCAGTCCTAACAAGTAAATCACTCCTGATTGCCTTTCTGAACTGCAGATGAAGGTCTTTCTAGGTTATGAACTGTGAAAGTTTGTCTAACTTTGTTTTGACTTGGGTAATACATTCAGACTTAATAAGTGTTTGCAGTACAGCTGCATTCAGAACTTTTCTTTTGCACAACAAAATCTTCCTTAAAAAATGCTGACAAGTAAACACACTTAAATGTGAAGTTAAGATTTTTTAGTTTGATTTGTTAGGCTGTGCTATTTCAGGTTTAGCCTGTTTGAATGTGTTTTCCTTCTGACTCATAAACATGAGTGCTTGGCATGTAAAATAGGATGATGTCAGCGCATAAGCAATATATGTCTGCCATTAGAAAGACTGTGCTTCTGCTTTAATTCTGAAGTTTACTTCTGAAGTTTTTGCAGGTGCTGAATATAAGATGCTTAAACCCGATTTTCTTTGAGAGGTTTGGATTAGAGATCATTTAGGTAAACTTGACACCCACAAATCTATGGGCCCTGATGGGATGCACCTACATGTGTTGAAGGAGCTGGCAGATGTTACTGCTAAGCCATTCTCCATCATCTTTGAAAGGTCATGGAGAACAGCCGAAATGCCTGAGGAAAGCCAGTGTCACTTCAGAAAGGGCAAGGAAAAGGAACAAGGGAACGACAGTCTGGTCAGCCTCATCTCCATCCCTGGAAAGATGATGGAAGAGCTCATCCTGCATTGTCATCTCGAAGCATATGAAGTAAAAAGTAGTAGTCAACATGGATTCACTGAGGAGAAATAATGCTTAACTAGTCTGATAGTCTGCTGTGATGGAATGGCTGACTTGAATAGATGAAGGGAGAGCAGTGGATGTTGTCTGTCTTGACTTCACCAAGGCTTTTAACTCTTGTCTCCTGTAACATCCTCGTAGCTCAGGAAGTGTGGGTGGGGTGAATGGCAATGGACTGGATTGAGAACTGACTGAATGGCAGAATTCAGAGGTTGTGATCAGTAATGCAGTGTCCAGTTGGAGGCCTGGAGCTGGCAGTGAGTCAGTATTGGGTTCAGTCCTGTTCTACTGGTTCATCAATGACCTGGATGAGGGGACAAAGTGCACCCTCAGCAAGTCTGATGATAAAAAAGTGAGAGGTGTGGCTGATACACCAGGGGCTGTGCTGCCATTCAGTAAACCTGGAGAAGCTGCAGAGTTGGGTGGAGAGGAACCTAATGATGTTCAAAGGCAGGTGCAGGGTCACACATCAGTGCAGGGTAGGAGCTGACCTGCTGAAAAGCAGCTCTGGGGAGAAGGACCTGGGGGGCCCTGGTGGAGAACAGGCAGCACATGAGTCAGCAGTGAGCTCTTGTGGCTAAGAAGGCAAACAAAATTCTGGGATGTGTTAGTAAGAGCACTTCTGACAGCTCAATGAAGTTGATCCTGCTCCTCTGCTCTGCCTTGGTGAGACCTTACCTGGAGTGCTGTATCCAGTTCTGGTCTCCCCAGTTCAAGGAAGACAAGGAACTACTGAAAAGGTCCAGTGGAGAGCTATGAAGGTAATAATGGGACTGGACCATCTCTTGTGAGGAAAGGCTGAGATATCTGTGTCTGTTTAGCCTGGAGAAAAGATGACTTAGCAATGCATACAAATACTTCAAGGGTGGTTGTCAAGAGATTGGGGCCAGACTCTTTTTTTCAGTGGTGCCCAGAACCAGGACAAACAGCAGAGGACAAGCTGAATACAGGAAGTTCCACTGAATAAGAGGAAAAACCTCTTCGAGGATGGCAGAGTAGTAGAACAGGCTGCCCAGGGAGACAGTGGAGTCTGCTTTTCTGGAGGTACTCAAAACGTGCCTGGACATGACCAGTGAACCCGCTGTAGCAGTGGGGTTGGATGATGTCTGAAGGTCACTTCAGCCCCAACCTTTCTGTGAGTCTGTGACAATTGCTCTATGTATTACAGAAATAGTGCTGAATAAACAACTTCTGGACATGAATATCAAACCAATTCCTCTGAGAGCCCTTGCTGTCTGTCTGTGACGTGTGACTGGTACTTTCCTGCATCAAGCATTCACAGGGCATCTTTAATTTCATTTTCCTGAACACTGGTTGTGCTCTATTTACTGGTGAATACTTGCCACTTTCAACCTCCTGCAACTCCTAAAGACACAGGACTAACCTTCAATTTGAAGGCTGTGCTGGCTATCCCACATTTTAATGACAATGTGAGTGAAAGGAAGGAGGCTCAGTCTGAAGAGATTAGCAGTTCTAAAGTTATGGTACTGGGAAGACTCGAAGGATTTGCAGAAGATGCAGATGGTAAGATTGACTTAAAGTTGATCAAGAAGGCTTCTTAAGGGCAGAGTGGCATTGAACAGCAGGAGGGGAACATGCTGTGAGAAGACTTTCTTCGCTTTCTCTTTTAGCCTTTAAAATAAATAGGGGGTGGTGGAAGCTCAGTTGTACCCTGGTAGATGCTCAGAGACAGAAAAGTAAAGACTTGCGAAAAGAAAAACATAGGAAGATCTTCTGACAAGTAGAACGTTCTTGAGCAGCAGGAGAAAATGTGCTCAGTGTTTCTGGATGCTCAAGGTGTGATGTATTCTGCAGCTCACCCACCAAGCAGTAACTGGGTAACTGTACATTCTCTACAACCCTCTGAAGTAGTTCAGTTTAAAGAGATGGCTCAGCTAATTTAATGCCACTTATGGAAAAAGGACAACCCTATTATTATTACATCTTTGCCCTGCTGATTGATGGTGTCTGTGCTCATCTGATCCTTAAGCAAGCTCAGCTCACCAAGCTGGCAGAATACTAAACCAAGAAATTGTGTGTCAGATGTGTACTTTATAGATCTTGGGATTGATTTGGGGAAAATAAGAGAGATGGATGGGCCATACCTTTTAAACAACAGTAAGCTATTGAGGTGGCTCTGCTGATTTGTGAAACTCTTGCCCTTAGCAGAAATCCTGTTTTGATACAAGCTAAGTCAACCTTCACTTACAGTTGATGTGTGGTGTCTCATCAATAGCCTGTTACTAAGCTAATATGAAGTTACCTAATTTAGGTTTGGCTACTTGAAAATGACTACCCACAAATTTGAAGTAGTAAATGGTGTGCTGACATAAAGGATGAAAATGTGCCTTTTTTCCCCAGTGAACTCTACTGTATCAAGGTGATTATTTTATTCTTCTAATGTAAAACAAAAGTGCATTTCACTTAGAATTTCACCATTCAACTGAGTAACCTAGTTTTCCGTATGTGTTATATATGATACAAGGTGTATCTCTGAACTCAATGGGGCAAACACATTTTACCTCTGGAGCAGTACAGTGCTATACCTAGTACCCATTGAGGAATGCATTTTCTAGTGTAAAATACAACCAGCTCTGAGGGGAATGTTGGTGTATCATTGTACTTCTGAGTACTTGAGAAGTGTAGCTATGGCATGGGATCCTGCTGCAACCATTTCAAATGAGTTTTGTCTTGTATCTCTACCTTACGACATGTTTCCTCCTGTCACATCTGTCCCATTCTCCTCCCCCCCAGTATTACATATAGTATATGTAAGGTTTAAGTCATCGTGTAGTGGTAACTTCAACTTACATTTTTTGTTTCAAAGCATATGTAGTAAAAATGCAGCTACTTTTTGAATATTCAAAAAAGTTACCTATGTTCTGTATGTACAGACCATGTGGAAATTCAAATGACTGGCCTGCTTCAGTTTAGTGCTTGGTGGCTTTTAAATACAGAACATTGTTGTCTTAAGGTTGCCAAATTTCTTGAGTTGCTAAGCCAAGTGTGTGGTAAATACATTATCAGGTTATATACAGTATCAGGTTAACGTTCACCTGCATAGACCGTAACTGCACACAACATTGTGTTTCTGGGTCAAATATGCTGTGGTGCTTGAAAGGACACACTATTGGCCAGATCAGTAGTAGTTTTATAGATCACTTTTCCTTTTCTGTTAAATATCCAGGTACAGGCTGCATAGTTATCATTTCATCCCTCAGTACCACAACTCTGCATTCCTGGAATGTTTTAGGATTAAGGAAATAGGAGCTAGTTTGATAACTTCTGAACTCAAATGCATTGCATGTTTAAGTATGTCTTATTTCTGCTTTGTTGCCAGAAGAGGGAGCAGTGATCTAACTTACTTTTCAAAATTGTTTACATCGGTTCTAGTAATATGTCTGAATTCAATGTTACGATGTTCTCTTCTATTATATTTATTTATTGTGGAGGTGTGTGGATGGGGTTACTGCAATGTCAAATTGGGCCTGATAAAAAATTTTGATTTTTACCCTAAATTATCAGTTTTGTGCTTTGGAAGCTGCCATTGGATATTTCAACCTGATACTAAGCCTGCTGAGAATCATCTGAGAATGTTATATTGCATGGGGTTTTTGTGTGTTTAACCTGGTTCTGTGGTGGGATGTTCCCAGAACAATGGCTTTGTCACCTAGAGCAAATTGTTATCAATTGGATCAGTTTTCAACAGTGAAAATGCTTGTAAATTAAACACTGGCACTCCTTTTCCAAAGCCATGAGGATGTGCTTGCTTATTTACATCAAGGATGGCCTTTTGACAGTAAGAGGGGCTGAAGGGCTGTAGTTGAAATAGGAGCACAAATGGGATATATACATCTATCTGTACATGGGATAGATCTCAGCACTGACAGTGCTTGAAGACAGTTATTTTTAAGCCGTATTAGTTTGAATAAAACTGACTAAAATTTGAGATTTCAACCACTACTGCCTTCCCCCTTGAAATGTAGTTTCTTTTTTTCTGTTTAAGACTAAAGCATCCTCTTTTAATTGTTGGAACATAGAAATAATGCACTTGTATCCCATAATGTGATACCTGTTTAGCATGAGAAAGATGATCTATAGCTGTAGTGTATATAGTTTAGTAAAAGGTGCCTACATAAAATCTTGGTGTTTAGCATTACTTAGGTTCAGACATTTACTTTTACTCATTGACTTTTCTTTTACTGGTATAGCAATTCAGTGTAAGTTGACTAAAATTGATGTGGGCTTATTGTGGTTCTTGTGTAGAAGCTTTTCTTCTACATGGAGGTTTCCTGTACACAAATGTTTAATTTCTTTGTAGAACTGCTGTGTATTTAGAGACTGATTTACTCTCAATTCTTTACATACTGCATAGGTCTAAGAAAATCTACAAAGAAGCGCAGTGAATCACCACCTGCTGAGCTCCCCAGTTTACGGCGGAGCACACGGCAAAAGACCACGGGCTCCTGTGCTAGCACCAGGTAAAATTTAAAGAAATGAAACTTGATTACTACAGTGAGTTGGTATTCATGTCATTTCCATGCATGAAATCTGGCCTTGGCTGTCTCTGACTTGGCTGTTGTAAAAGTAGCTGTAGCTTTTCAGGCCTGTCAGATTACTCTGTATACTGATGTTATGGATAGCACATAGAATTTATCACCATCAGACATCCAGTCCCTCAGCTGTGGAGGTGGAGGAAGAGAAACAGCCAAGGCCAGTATCACAAACTTAAGTAATCCTGTCCTTAGAAAGGTGTTTAAGAAGACAGACAGTATTGCTGAACTACTTACTTAACACAGACAGTAGTGCTGAACTACTGTCTGTCATGAATAGTGAAATAGATAATTGTTTTGAAAAATAAGACTTCATGGTACCATACAGGATTCAGTTTTAATAGGGTGTGCTGTTAAGCTGACTCAGCTTGTCAGCAGTTTCGTCTGAACTGCATCTAAGTACTTAATGTATTTCTTGGTAGTAGAAGTAGGAGGAGAAGTAGTCCTGAATTAGTAATTTCAAACAGCTGGTAGATTAAATGGGAGGGGAGAGTTAATGTATCCTGTGATGCAGTAAACTTTTGTAGTTGCATATATTGTGGGACTAAATGTAGGAAGCCTTAACAAGTTTTATTTTTGTTATTATGCCTAGACTGTTTAGTACTTCTAGCACATCCTCTTTTCCCTCTTCCACACTATTAAAAAACCACTTCTGAATCTTGATTTTGTTGTCAAGTGCATATTTGAGTTCGACTCTTTGCTTTGAAGGCAAATATATTTGTAGTGATGAAGGCTGTAGTGTTTAAAACTGCAAATCTGTGTAGGCTCATCCTCTCAAACTTGTTCTGACTCTGAAAACCAAGTTGAATGTCAGAGTCCTCTTCTTGCTTTCAGTAGTTCAGAACTTCCTCTAAAGATGATTACTCAATCATTGGCCTTCTCAAATGTGTATATGATTTATAACTAACAGTCACTTTAATCTTGCTCATTTTTGCTGTTATATTTTAGTAGACTGCCTGGCCTTGAAATGTTTAATGTAAAGACTTGTCTGTAATGCCTTAGTGTAAACAAATCACTGCCATGGTGCAGGGCAGGGAGTGTACAGAAAGGTTGGATAATTTTATGAAGATTGATTCTTCCACAAATTGCACATTTGTGCAGTGTTGTGGCAGTGATCTACATAAACATCATGTAATCTTTAGTAGACTTACATTAATAAATCTCTTATCTTAGTTCACAAGGTCTGAAACTTTGTTTTTTGAACCTTTAGTCGGCGAGGCTCTGGCCTGGGCAAAAGAGGAGCAGCTGAAGCTCGCCGACAGGAGAAGATGGCTGATCCTGACAACAACCAGGACGGAGTTAACTCTTCAGCTGCACGGACAGATGAGCCTCCCCAGGGAGCTGCAGGTAAGAAGGAATTCCAGCTGAAGAATTTTTGGCATAGTTGCTACTATAAAATTCTTTGCATTTAAAAATAGTTAAATGGATTAAGTTCTGAAGAGAAATTGTTTAAGGTGGTAAACAGTGCTGGAAGGTTTTTGGGTGAGAGGGATCCTTACATTTGAGTATGATTTTTTGGCTATTTGGTACATGTTTCAGTTATGCTTTTTTGTAGTATCCAGTAATCCAGCTGTTAGCTTTTAAGCTTCTGCTACTTTAAAAAAAAGTAACTTCAGCTGATGCTACATAAATATTATCAACTGAAAAGACATCAAACTGTTCAGAATACTGAAGGCATGCATTGCCTGTAAAAGCTCTGTTGAAACTACTCAAATATTCTACAGATTATCTGTTGAAACTGCAAATGTGTGTACTGGAGAAATTTGGGACCGGTTGAATGCTGTTATTTGCACAGTTCTGTTAGATGATAATTTTATCATCTGGTCCAAATTAGTGAGTTCAAAGGAACTATGCAGTGATTATGCTGAATGGTAGAAAATATTAAACATTCTATGCTTAGAGGTGGCTACATCAGTACAGAAAGTAGTAATGGAAACTAAATATAGCATAGTACTCAATTAAGAAAAATATACATTTATTAAGGATACAGGTAAATATGCCTGAAACTTAATTTTGCGGACTTAGCTGTATTTTTTTTTTTCATTATCTTGTGTTGATAAAGCCATTCTCTTCAGTTTTTGGAAAGTACTAGTCCTCTAGACTGCTCTGTTTTAAATTGGAAGTTTTAGAGGAGTTTGCTGGTGGCAGCACTAAATGCAGAGTGTGCTTTTGATGGCGGAGCTTTTTTAGATGTGAGTTTTGTGGCTTTAAAGACACTGTGATTTGTATTAATCTCTTTTTGTTCCTTTAGCTTCTAGTTCTGTTGCTGGAGCTGTAGGTATGACAACTTCTGGGGAAAGTGAGTCAGATGATTCTGAGATGGGAAGACTACAAGGTATAAGAGTTGTCACTAATTTACCTTTTTGGTTGTTAGCCTATAAATAATCATACCTACACAAATTCTCTATGACATTGAAGTGGGAAGGCTGTATTTTTGTTTCATTGTCTGTGAATGTGTTTTTGCTCACAGTAATTCTGAAGTAGGGATTTACAAGCCTTAATTCACAAAAGACGCGAGAATGTCTGGAGGGGGGATGTGGGATAGTGTCTTTATTCATTTAGATGGTGTGTAATACCCTACTGCTGATGATTTTCTAGGAGGAGGTGGGGGGGAGAGAACTGAGAACTCAGTCCTATTAAGTGTGTAAGCTCAAATATGAAAATACTCTTTGCAAGCATGTTTTAAGTTTAGAGAGTAGGTTACCATACTCTGCCTGCTTCTGGATAACATTTTTTTTTTTTTGTGCTTGTCATTGATACCCATGTTGCTGTAAGCTTCGACCAAAAAAAGTCTGAATGTTCTTAAAATGCTTGCTTTTGTGCTTGGGCTAAAGGAGCCTGGTCTCTCAAAACCAGAGAGTATGACAGGTATAAACTCAGTGTGCATGTCCTGCAACTGGTCTAATGATTTTGCTACTATGTTGCACGGAGTCCTGAGATCATGGTCTCCCTTGCAAGTGACAGGTTTTTGTTAATCTGGATATTTAATGTGGGAGTGCTGTCAGTATCAATTCACTTGCTTATAGTTCTCAGTAAGTATAGGTATGCATTAGAAATATTGGGCTAAATTGGTTTTCACTATTAATTATTATTTTATTGATCAGTAGTAGTCATGGTTGCTACAATAAAAATCAGAATCACCCACTTAGTTTAGCTTAAGTAACAGTACTGTAAAGTGTTGAAAATCAATCAAAAAAGAAACCCACTAATACTTACCAGAGTTCTTCCCTCTCCTGCTCATCAGCAAATAAAGCTGTTGAACCTGTTTTTCAAGTGCCATTTTTTTCAGAGTAGTAGTGCGTGCAGATCCTGAAAATATGAAGATAAGCTTAACCTATCCTGTGTAGTTTGAGTTCAGATTTGAAATTACAGCCTGATGTATCTGCTGCTCTGGCTCTAGGCTTAAAACAGTTTAATAGATGAGATTACTTTTGTGAAATACACAGCTATGCAAACTCAGCGGGTGACTTTGTAAAGGACCTTACTGCTCTGACACAAACAAAAATTAGTTACTTGTTCCTTAAAGGTCATCTTTTTGGTGTTTTTTTCAAAATTGAGGTAGCTGCAATCATCTAATTCTAACTCTTAAAGTATCAACATTCTGATAGTCTTAAATGATAACATCATGGAATTTAAGCTTTTAAAAATATACATAGAAGCTTTGACAATGGCTGTTATCCTCTGTTTGCTTTTAGCTCTATTAGAGGCTAGGGGTCTTCCTCCTCACCTGTTTGGCCCTCTTGGTCCTCGGATGTCGCAGCTCTTCCACAGGACAATTGGAAGTGGAGCTAGTAAGCAAAGTTTGTCTAATTTGACTTAATTCTTTCCACTTCCAGACTAGTAGAATTCAGCCAATAGTAAATCTAATATTTGTATTAGCTTCATAGTTTAATATAGTATTTTACATGTTGGAGACTTGTATGTCATGATAGTGCTAGACCACTTGTCAACAATTTAAATTTGCTTGTCTTCCTTTAAGGAAGAAAAATTTGCCTTAGCTGTATTTCTTTGCTTTTCTTTTTTGGGGCATCTTAATGTTCCCTTCTAGGCGGGGAAGGGAGGGTTCTTGCCTTTTCACCCCTTCCTTATCTTTTTCTTTTGCATGATGGGCTGCTTAACGAAAGACCTCCCCAACCCCCTTGGGTTTTTTGCTAGCTTTAAACAAATGCTTAAGCTAGCTTTAAAGCAATTAGTAGATGTCAGTTCTAAGTTACGTTGGTTTTAGTTTCAAAAGTGTCTTAGGTTTCGGACAGAATGGATTTCCTTCAGATGTTGTGTCAGTGAGAACATGGGTCTTAGACTTGTTGCACCAGGTCTGCGCTATGCAGCTGGGTGAGATGTGCACCTTCCAGTCCAAGTCTGGCGTCCCAGGAGAGCCAGAGGCAGCCTGTTACACTGCATGCCAGGAAGAGGATGGGGTCTCATGAGTGCTCCATGTGCTGTATTAACTGGGGGATGTTGCAAAGTCCTTTGCTGCACAAAGGTGGGATGGTTTGGGTTCTGGCACCTGCTGTAGGTTGGCAAGATGGCTGTGCTGAGCAGTGTGGCGGACTCCCTGTGCTGACCAGTCTGCACTGGAAAGGCAGCCAAGAGTGAGATTTTGTCTCCCTTCCCTATTCCCCCTTTTTATGACAGGGAAAGGAAATGAAACTACAAATACAGAGGAAAACAAGCTATCTCTGGTCTTCCACTCTGGCAGAAGTATAGCATAACACTTCCCTTGAACACTTTCTAATACCTTTTTTCCTAATTTTTTTTCTGGCTATCTAGGTTCTAAAGCTCAACAGCTTTTACAAGGTCTCCAAGCCACTGATGAAAGTCAGCAGCTACAGGCAGTGATTGAGATGTGCCAGCTGTTGGTTATGGGAAATGAAGAAACATTAGGAGGATTTCCAGTCAAGAGTGTTGTACCAGCTTTGGTAAAGATTTAATCTCAGATTTCTGTCGGAGGATATAATATTTCACTCCATGTCTTGATTATGTTAAATTATCACTATTTATGTTGTCTTCTTTGTGTGTGTGTGTGTATCTATCTTACTTGGTTTTGAGAGCATGTTTTGCTAAATTTTGATAGTCCTGTTAATTTTTTAATAGCTCAAGAATAGGCAGTGGTTCTTTTGGAATTCTTACTAACATTCAAAATCCTGAGTCAAAAGCTGCAGTAATGATTTGTACCCTTTTAATGATGATATCTAGATACATTTTTCTAAACAAACAATACTTTTTTTTAAACAGATAACACTGCTGCAGATGGAGCACAACTTTGACATTGTAAGTAGTTTGTAATATTTAAGAAGCTTTTGAAATATTAATGTTATCTGAACTTAAAATCAAATATCTGTATATTTAATAGATGAATCATGCGTGTCGGGCCTTAACATACATGATGGAAGCACTTCCCAGATCATCTGCTGTAGTGGTAGATGCAATTCCTGTCTTCTTGGAAAAGGTAAAATGAAATGAAAACAGTGATAAAACAGCATGAGGGGATTATATAGTTAGTTTTAACTTTAGGAAATGCCATTAAGATAGCGGCTTCTCTTCATGGCTTACAAGATAATATAAAGTGCATGAGAAGCTGCTAAAGCCAGGTTTAATCTTTGCTCCCATCCTTACTGAAAAGTGCTCTTTCCTTCACTGAGAACTTTTTCTTGGATTGATGTTGCAAACATACAAGATGTGTAAATAAATGAGCTGTTGCCCCTTGGAGTAGCTCCATGGCTGAGGTAGCCTTAAAGTGTCAAGCCTGGTCAGAGCTGGCTTCATTAGCATATGTGTCTTAGTAGAGGCTGTATGTCCGAGTGTTAATCAAGATGATTATTTTTGAAAATTGATTTAGAAGTTGAGGTACAAGCTTTTTTGTTTTCTTTTAGCTGCAAGTTATCCAGTGCATTGATGTGGCAGAGCAGGCGCTTACAGCCCTGGAGATGTTGTCACGCAGGCACAGTAAAGCCATTCTGCAGGCAGTAAGTAAAACCAAAAAAAGGCGGGTTTGCCTCTGCCAACTCTACATCTTGGTGATCTTCTGTGAAGATGAAATAAGAAAACAACTTTCTTCAGCTTCAGCAGTACTGAGAGTGAAAATGTTTGTTTTGTTACAGGGTGGGTTGGCAGACTGTTTGCTGTATCTGGAATTCTTCAGTATAAATGCACAAAGGAATGCACTAGCTATTGCTGCCAACTGCTGCCAGAGTATAACACCTGATGAGTTTCACTTTGTGGCAGACTCTTTGCCACTGCTAACAC
Organism: Ploceus nigricollis; assembly: GCA_013399945.1. NCBI lineage: Eukaryota > Metazoa > Chordata > Aves > Passeriformes > Ploceidae > Ploceus > Ploceus nigricollis. Next base: position 377,893 of record VXBC01005714.1, read on the forward strand.
AAAGATTAACCCATCAGGTAAGAAGTTGTTAAAAAATGGAACATTTGGATTTTGATCTGAAAGCAGTTTAAGGATGTCTCCGGATATCTGGTTCTTTGCTGTGCATTATTTACCTTTGCAAGGTGATAGTTGACTTCAAGTTTCTGTAATGTCAGGTTGTGATATACCAATGTACATATGGACCTTCTGTGGTTCTGTAAATGTCACATTTTATAAAACAAGACAAATAAGGTACTTTAACTCAAGGCATGAATAATGGTTTTGTAGTCCTTGTAAGAGCAAGACAACAGTAAGAGGAAGTCCAGTAGCGTTACTGGTTTTATTTTTTCTTCAGATGGGTTGCAAGGTTCTCTCCTACTTTAAATCGGAGCACCCTCTGTTTCAATTTTTGTGCGTTTTTTTGTGCATTATGGCATTTTTAAAAAGTTCCTGCTTTTGTACAATAGTTGGAAGTGATGAATCTGAAATCAAGGGGCTCCTAAGGGCTACATATCCTGCAGTGCTGCTGTGTTTATAAATGAGCACTTACAATAACTGATGCACCAAAAGAGATTTTTGGTCATCAGCTTGGTTGGCAGATCCCTGTTAAAAAGATGAAAAAGGAGAAATATTTTGTTTGTTAACAAATGCAACTAATTGGAAGCTTCCAGGTAATGGTTTTGTGTATTCTTGTGCTGTTCTTAATTTTGCCTACATCATCTTGCTGAAAGACTGCTTGAATCTTTGAGGCAGCTTCTAAGAAGCCAAATGACAGCTTTAGATTGTACTCTAGAAACAGGAAGCACCATTCTCACCAGTAGTAGGGACAAGTACTGATCCTGATCTCTGAAGAGAAGCTACAACCCACCAAAGTAAGATTTCAAGAAATTTTGAAGTGGAAATTTTCTGGAAAAGAATCTTGAGTTAGCTCTTAACAGAATAGTTGAGGTTGGAAGAGAGCCCTCTTACCTAGTCTAGTTCCCCTGCAAGTTGAGCTAGAGCAGATTGCCCAGGAGCATGTCCAGATGACCTTTTTTTCTAAGTATCTCCAAGGAGGGAGACTTAATCTCTCAGGCTAACCTCTTCCAGTGCTCAGCTACCCTTACAGTTAGTGTTTTATTATGTTCAAGTGAACTTTTTTGAGCATTTTATTGAACTTTTAACTAGAGCTATTTTTAGGGCAATCTTTACTTGTGTCTTTGAATTTGCTGTGTTGTCTGTGCTGCATAATATCAAAATCAGGCTTCATGTAGTCTGTAGAACAGTAGCCTTCACTCCTGATTATTACCTATAACTCCTGTTACTTCAGCTTTTCCCTATTGTTTCCTTCTTGCAGAATCCAGAAAGACTGTTAGAGATCAATTTCTTAAATCTCTAAAGGTCCCTAAAAGGTATTTGTGTTGCAAGTGGGGGGTGTTTCCCAGGGGATATGTAGGAAGGACAGCTGTATTAGGAGATCAGTTTAGACTGTCAGTGCGTTTAAAAGAGCTGTAATGTTCTGTACAATGTGATTAGATTGGCCCTTTTGGAGAAATTTTATGAATGCTTCAAAATGACAGCATGTTCTAATGCAAGTTAAAATATTTCAATTTTAACAAAACTTTCTTATAACAGGACAAAAAGTCTGTTGAAAGCACTTGTCTGTGTTTTGCACGGCTAGTGGACAACTTCCAGCATGAAGAGGTAAGAGTGTGGGTGGGGGTGCATTTCTGCTTTCTTCTCCACCCACCCTGTTTCTCTTGAGGGCTCCCCTTTCAAGGACTAATGTTTCCTGTTTTGTTGTTCCCTCCTTGAAGAACTTGCTGCAGCAGGTTGCTTCCAAGGACTTGTTAACAAATATCCAGCAGCTCTTGGTCGTGACACCTCCTATCCTGAGCTCAGGAATGTTCATCATGGTGGTGCGCATGTTCTCCCTGATGTGCTCCAACTGCCCCACACTTGCAGTCCAGCTTATGAAGCAAAGTGAGTTCTTACTCTTCCATGTTCTAGGGGGCCTGTTCATGTTAACGCTTACAGTCAGTATGGACCTCTATGCACTTGATTATATAAATATTCTGTTCTTTCAGTTTTTCTCTCTTAGTATGTTTCCCCTGGGATAAAAAGTTGAGTTAAACTTGTTGAAAGCTTTTATCCAGAGGGGTTTTTAGTCTTTTTCCTAGTTCTAGCTGTTGTCATTGCAGTGCTCACTTAATTTTGAGTCTGTATTGGCTGCACAAACTATTCTCATTCCAACACAAGCTGAATAATTCTTTCCTTGTTACCATGTGGGGGAACGATGTGCTTTAAGTACTTTTTCTAGGGGAAAACATTAAAAAAAGTAACTGCTGTAGAGCTGTCTTAGTTGTCCCTTGTTATCTTTGTTCCATCTCATGAATTTTGACTGATCCCTTCAACTGCCCTGTATATTTCCCTGTTTTCTTCTGTGTCTTGTATATTGAGTGGTATTTCTCCCCTAGTTGTCCCTTAAAGGAAAAAAAACCACAAACCCAAAAAAGCCAGAAACCCCAGACCTGAGAACAAACACATTTCTTAGTGTTCAAAGAAACACTTTTGTCCTATAGTCCACTTTCTGTTTGCTTTGGGCAGTAACTATCTCTTCTGTGTAGTGTCCAACAGAAAATGGAATCCATATCTGATACAGGCAGTCTCATGAATAATAATTTTTTATAGATATTGCAGAAACGCTTCACTTCCTCCTTTGTGGAGCCTCAAATGGGAGTTGTCAAGAACAAATTGACCTTGTTCCACGGAGTCCTCAAGAACTTTATGAACTTACTTCTCTTATATGGTAAGTCTTGTAGTCCTAGGTTTTGGGTGTGGTTGGTAAATTAAAATCCTTAATTTCACTAAGATAAGGCAAACAGTTTTCAGTTTAGATGGACTTGATTGTATACTTCTAGTAAAATACTGTTTTAATGTTCTTTACAGTGAACTGATGCCTTGCCTGCCAAAAGAGGGAATCTTTGCTGTTGATACTATGCTAAAGAAAGGAAATGCACAAAATACAGATGGTGCAATATGGCAATGGCGAGATGACAGGGGTCTCTGGCATCCATATAACAGGATTGATAGTCGAATAATAGAGGTAGTAATTCCCCACATTTGTGTGGTGATGCTTCTCAAACCTGCGTGCGGTTGTATAGGGAATTGAGTGCTTTCTCTGTCTTTAAAAATACCACTCTTGATCTTTCTGAGTAAGAAACACAAGTTTCCTCAAACATCCTGCTGTAATATTGCACTATTTTGGTGTTCAGCCATACCAAAATCACTTATTTGCTGTTCTTACTGAATTTCTGTCACTGTTTTTCCTACTGTGTTACCCCTCTCATCACCTTTCATATAGTTTTCTGTTTATTAGGGATTTCTTAACTTTAAATTCTTCCTTGATTTTAGGCAGCTCATCAGGTTGGTGAGGATGAGATAAGCCTGTCTACGCTTGGGCGTGTCTATACTATTGATTTTAACTCTATGCAGCAAATAAATGAGGATACTGGAACAGCTCGTGCCATTCAGCGAAAACCAAACCCTTTAGCCAGTACAAACACTAGTAAGTACAGCTCAGGAAACACCTGGGCTCTCTAGCTGTGGCTAATATATGCTGGGTTGTGCAGCCGTTTACTTCTTACCTAATAAATTTCTTATGGCTTCTGTGGAACATCAAACTATTCTGGAGTACATGAATGAAGAAAATTTCATAACGAAACTCATACGGTTGACATGTGTGCTTTTAAACACATTTCATGGGACCTGAAAATGGGAGGGAGCTGGGGGTGTTCCTGGCTTGGGATTTCTGAAACAGTTCTATTCATCCAGCTCTTTTATTTAAGGAAGACTCTGTGAGGGCTTCTTACTGTTTTACAGAAATACATAAGAAAAGTGAAGAAAGAAAGATTAAACTCCTTGAAAGAGGAGGTTTTGTACCTTCTTACTCACTTTGACTTCTGGGTCTTGAATTTTATCTTCTTGATTTGAGAGCTGAATTGAATCAGTTTTAACAAAAGAAAGTAATCATCAGAGCAGAGATGCAAAGGTCTGTCCAGTGATTTGTTGTGCACTTTCTCACAGGTGGACATTCAGAATTGAAGAAGGATGATGCTCGAGCACAATTAATGAAAGAGGACCCAGAACTGGCAAAATCCTTTATCAAAACACTGTTTGGTGTTCTTTATGAAGTATATAGTTCTTCAGCTGGACCTGCTGTTAGACACAAGTGCCTTAGAGCAATTCTTAGGATAATTTATTTTGCTGATGCTGAACTTCTGAAGGATGTGCTGAAAAACCATGCTGTTTCAAGGTGGGTTCTTCAACTGCTGCAAATGAAACTAATTTTGAGCTTATAGCTCAAACTTGGGATTACTTTTTTTAAATCATCTTTTTCAGGGGAAAATGATACTTTAAAAGTCTTACTTATTTTCCAAAAGCTGAGGCTACCAGCTCTGCAGGAATTTTTTTGCATCATAGATTTTGCAGTAGTTGCCAACACTAGACATTCTTACTAGAAACTTAAGTGGCCTCTGGCTGTGTGTACTAGGAGTGTCAAATATTACCCTTTTTTGTTTTTTTGATTTCTAAAACTTGCCTATGAAATTCTGAGGGCAAGATAATGTTTGAGGTAATACAATGTGAACAGTAACAGACACTAATAGCATTCAGCTGGTAAGTTTTATTCATGAAACCTCTCCTATACGTTACACAAAAGCTGGGGATCTGAGGATGCAACTGGAAAAATAAACCAAATAGTTTTTCAGAGACAGTACCGAGTTCCAGAACACTGTGTTTATAAAAGACTCTCTCCTTTATGCCATGTTAAAACTTGGTAAAAGTGATACAGGTAGGAATAGAACTGTTTCAGTCCTTCTATTGATATAGCTTTTATAGAAGCACTATGAAATTTGTTTGCTTTCAGTCTCCAGTGCTGTGTATGCAAGATGAACTGACTTGATTTAAAAAGAAAAACTCAGCCAGAAAATCGCAAAGCTAATTCTAATAAATTATCTGTTTTAGTCATATTGCCTCCATGCTGTCGAGTCAAGACCTTAAGATAGTAGTTGGAGCCCTGCAGATGGCAGAGATTTTAATGCAAAAGTTACCTGACATCTTCAGTGTTTACTTCAGAAGAGAGGGTAAATTGTGGTTTCTTTCTTCTCCTCACCTCCTCTATGTAATATTTTAAAAATGTGTGTCCACTTTCTCCAAGCTGTAAAAATTGAATATTGTTCTTGAATAACAAAGGCAGACCTGTGCAAGATGTCCTCGTACTACTAGGGAGGAGCTGGCCCAGACTCCGGAGGAAACGAGCTTGTGTTTTCAGAATCTGAAGCAAGTTTGTACAGGCTTACTGGATACTAGTGAGCTCACTTAGGCTGAAGATGGCTCACTGAAATTACATGGGAAGTCTTATTGGAGAAAACTGATGAATCTTTGGCAGGAAGTCTTTGTACTAGTCTTTGCGCTTGGGGTTTCTTTAGGTACTATTCATACTGCTCTAGTTTTTTATTTTTAAACTATGTAGGCTAACTTTTTGAAGAAACGATTGAACTGCTTTTAAAGTTTAGTATTGATGGGTGGGGTGAGCAAATGCTGCCATAGTCAAAGCAGAGGTTCAAGTAACACGCAGTTCTACCTTTTCAAACACCCTTGTTCCTGCCACCACATCTTTACCACCCGCTCCTCTCCCCCTACCCCAGACCAACCCACCAAACAAAGATCTCTTCTTTCTCGAAGGGGTGATGCACCAAGTGAAAAACTTGGCAGAGTCTGAGGCTTTGCTAACAAGCCCCCCAAAAGTATGCACTAATGGATCAGGAACACTGGGAACCACTACGACCATAAGTACTGGGACAGCCACTGCTGCCAGCAACGCAGCTGCAGATTTGGGCTCTCCCAGCTTACAGCACAGCCGGGAGGATTCCTTGGATCTGAGCCCACAGGGGTAAGTGCACTTCCTGAGGAGGAATCCGCATTCTGGCTTTGGTGCTTTCTTGTGGGGTTTTGGATTTTTCTTATCTTACTTTTTAAAAAAAAAAGTCTAGGGTGACATGGGCTGCCCACATTATCATCTACATTTCGCTGTGCTATTTTCCTCTAAAGAACTAAATTGGAGTGGTGTTGAATTTTTCAATGGGTAGTTTTGATTCATTTTATATTAAATGTTTAAAAGAGGAAAAAAGCAGTGACCTGATAGTTAGGTCATAATTATATTAAATAATTTTCTGGTTTGGGAGACTGTCAAGAGCAACAGCTTGTAGTTTCATCTAACTGTTGAGGACAGTGATTCTTTCGGAGCTATGGGGCATGGTTCCTTTCTGCTGGAGGCTGGAGAAAAAATAAATTATCCTTAAGTTTTGTTGGAAGGCGATAATTTTGAACACTTGTAGAATTAAAATACAGTGTAGGAATAAATTACTAGTTTGCTCTTCTTTTAAAGGTCAAAGATTTGTCACTTTAAACAAGAATTGAAATATGTGAACTTGTGTAGTGCTTGAGGAGTAGAAATGCCACAAATTGTTGAAGAAGTGTTTTCTGTGCTTTTGTAGGGGAGGCATGTCAAATATCCAGTGTTGGTTGGTGTTT
>VXBC01005714.1:386081-421932 GCA_013399945.1 Ploceus nigricollis
TCTGACGTCTCCTCATTTGAAATCCAGCATAGTGGGTTTGTTAAACAACTGCTGCTCTATTTGACATCTAAAAGTGAAAAAGATGCTGTTAGCAGGGATATCAGATTGAAAAGATTTCTTCATGTATTTTTTTCTTCTCCAGTAAGTTTTCTTGTTTATTTTTTTGGCGTTCTTAGTTGTCTTGCTCTCAAGTTTTCTCTCTCAAAAAACCATCTGAGAGGTTCTGTGTTGACCTTATCTTAAAGGTGGAATACAGAAAGAATATTTTGTTTATGTCTCAGTTGTATAACGTTGCAACTTTCACATTGTTCAGTGTCTTTGTAGGTCATGAACTTTTTTGAATAACCTGTAATTACAGAAAGTTCCACACAGCAGTAGAAAAAAAGCCAAAATGGCCAATTGTCTGAGTCNTTCAAACAAATGGTTACACAAATTAAAGCATGAAAATCATGAGAAACCTCTGTTTAGTGTCACTTCTGGCTGTATTTGGCTGCTCATAATAGAAGGATAACAGCCAGCAAAACCCTTTCCTTCTGGATGGAGTTAGTGAATATCCTTGTTATGGGATGGAACCTGTTTTTTAATTCTCAAGGAAGTAGTTGGCAGATGTATCTGAAACTGAGGGAGGGATGTGTGCATGAGTGTATATTTGTGGGTGGAAATAAGTAACTTTATTTTTAAATTTGGACAGACGACTGAGTGATGTTCTAAAGAGAAAAAGACTGCCAAAACGAGGGCCAAGGAGACCAAAATACTCCCCTCCAAGAGATGATGACAAAGTAGACAATCAAGGTAAATAATATGAAACGTATGATACTTTTATCTCCTTCTAAAGTAAGCTTATTAACTACAGAAAGAGCTAGCTGTGATATACCTCTTGATTCTCTTAAATTTTGTCTTTACTTCCTCCAGCTAAAAGCCCTACAACTACACAGTCTCCTAAATCATCTTTCTTGGCAAGTTTAAATCCTAAAACATGGGGAAGATTAAGCACACAGTCCAACAGTAATAATATTGAACCAGCACGAACAGCAGGAGTAAGTGGTCTTGCAAGGGCTGCTTCCAAGGATACCATTTCCAATAACAGGTACACACAGAAAAAAAATCATTGTGCTTGTAACTTTATGTTGACTATGATCAGGTGATTAGGTAGCAGCTACAAAGAAGTTGGAGCTTAACCACAGTTTAAAAAGTTCTGGGAAAAGAATCAAGAAATTAAGGTAGAGAAAATAACCTCTGAATAGTTTAAAGTTGCAAGGTGGGGAAAAATTGGAGAACTGAGGAAAACAATGCAAGAAGTGATCTGTAGAGAAAAGTACTTGATGGTGTTGGAGTAAAAACAAAGGGTTTTCTGTGACTGCTGTTTAACATGGATAAAATTATACTCAGGGTGTATTTCCTTGTAATATTGATGTATGCAGATACTAAGTGTGGCTAAATGCCTTCTGTGTGCTTCTTTACAGAGAAAAAATTAAGGGCTGGATTAAGGAGCAAGCCCATAAATTTGTAGAACATTACTTCAGTTCTGAAAACATGGATGGAAGCAATCCTGCACTAAATGTATTACAGAGACTTTGCACTGCAACTGAACAACTCAACCTCCAGGTTAGAAGTGGCAAGCTTACTTAGAGTGGGGGGCAGTCATTTGTTACCTTGACTTATGAGTCATTATGACTTGGAGTAATTTTTTAGAATGAGTGTGTACGCTCTGACACACACCACTTATGATAAAAGGCCAGTCCTAGCAATGTGTCATTTGCATAGCATTTCAAATTCAAAAGTTCTACAGTTAAGTGTCAGGGATCAACTTTATTTTTAAAGAACAATACTGTTTGTAGTAAGAACTTTGAGACTGGGGGGAGAAGGAGAGGGAAGCAGCATTTTGTTAAAATGATAGGAGAAATACAGATTGGGGTAAATGTGGTAGCATGTCAAGAACTTCAGCCTTGCTTTTCAGACAGTTGTAGCCCTTGATAGGTGGTCCAAACGTGTAACTTCTAAACCAGCACAAGAGCTGAGCTGTGTTTTGTGCTTTGATCTGAGCAGTTGTTAAAATATAAAACTTTCCTACCTCATCTCTCCCACGCAGATGTCACGTAAAACATACAGTAGTCTGAGTCGTTAGGGTTTTGTTAGTGGCATTTTTTTTTTTTACAAACAGAAAGCACCCCTGCTTGGAGCTTATCTTTACCTTGCATGAGATGGAAATGGGACCTTGTATTTCTCTCCAAGTAGAGAAAATGTAGATGTTGCCAGTAATGTCTGCCCTTGAACAGAGACATGCTTATCCTCAGATTATTTGCCCTGCGTCGCTGCTTGTATTGAGTTACTATACATTCCAGACTTTCCTTTTCNTGACCTTATCTTAAAGGTGGAATACAGAAAGAATATTTTGTTTATGTCTCAGTTGTATAACGTTGCAACTTTCACATTGTTCAGTGTCTTTGTAGGTCATGAACTTTTTTGAATAACCTGTAATTACAGAAAGTTCCACACAGCAGTAGAAAAAAAGCCAAAATGGCCAATTGTCTGAGTCTTGAACAACTTTAAAGTTGTTTCTGTCTTTTAAGAAGTTGATATGGAAAGAATTTGGGTAGTAATATTATCACATAGGACTAAATACTGCAAGAAACTAGTGTTCTGTTTTTAAAGGAAGAAATTTGAAGTGGAAGAGAGGACGGCAGATAACTAAAACTTCGAAAGAGCTTGTTGTTCTTGGTTAAGGGTGAATGCTTAAAATCTGTTGGGCTGTTCAGTTGAAACCAGGAGAGAAGAGTGCAAAGAGTGCATTCTTTGAAACAGGTCTTTCATAAACTTGTGTCATTTACTCATCCTGATACTGCTGCTACTTTCAAGTGAGAGCAGGGATTCTTAATTTATGGTATAAATTGTTTAGGATGTTTTAATTCAAGCAGGTAACTAAAGAATGGACTGTATTTCAGCTTCCTGGAGAAGAGCCCCTTGGAAGATTAGAGCCATTAGAAAATGCACCTTTGTTGGCATTAGTCCATAAAATGAACAACTGCCTCAGTCAGATGGAACAGTTTCCTGTTAAAGTGCATGACTTCCCTAGTGGAAATGGAACAGGGAGCAGGTAAGGATTAATGCTCAGGTAACAGTTTTGTTGGAAGCTTTTGTTTTCTAAAACTTGTTTCAAACAACACTAAAAGGACAAGTAACAAGTAGAAGTACAATTACAAGAGGAGGTAATGGAAACTTCTGACCCTGTTAAAAACAAAAGCAGTGGCACAGTTGGTTTTTTTTAGTCAGTGGAAGATGGAATATTTTACTAAATGTGTGCTTACCATCTTGAAACTTGTCTCACTTAAGTTGGGGGTGATAAACTTCAAATGCAATCTCTAAATTTACCCTTTAAAAATCCAAATGTTTTCCTTGTCCCCACATTACAAACACTGGAAAGAAACAATCTATTGCTTGGACACTGATGTTTTTTAGCAGAGTAAATTGCAGAGAGTGTATTACAGTACTCAACTTCATTATTCATCTAGGTTCTGTTCTCTAGGATGATAGTGGATTAAGTGATAAGTCTTGGCTGTCAATAGAGTTTAAAATAGCTGTAGGCGTACCCTGAGTCTTAAGATACAGAATAAATTTGGAATCCAGCTTGGTAGTTGTGTTTTAAGTAACAAATCTGAGTGAATAAAGACCTGTTTCTACAATTTCTTTTCTATACTTCAGTAAATCAACGCTAGTTTTTATTTATTATATAACAGTGAATTTGTTTCAGTACAGTTGCGCATAAGGTTTGAAAGTATTTTTTGGTCCTGGCTAAAAGCTCAGCATGAGAGGAGGAGCATTGAAAATGAATTTTTGAAAACTCTGTGAAGTTAGAAGTGCCAAAGGTCTTCTATGTCTCAGGTAGTAAGGTAGTGTGGATAGGTTTTTTTTTCAGTAATGGTGACAGAACATCCATTTAATTTGATGTATTGCAGCCTCACACTATAGCATTAATCGAACAAATATTAAAATTCAGTACTTGTTTTTTGTGAAACTTAAAATCAGTGGGAATTAATGCAGTACACAGATTTCTTATTAGAAGAAATTAGTGTCTCTGTACTGGCTTTTGCAAATAGTGTGTGCTCTGTAATCTCAGAATGCTTCCTTATGTATATTATTTTTGTAAAAAGTGGGATAACTACCGAAATTAAAAAGCTGCTAATCATAGAAGCAAAATCCTGCTATTCTTTTTGCTAGAAAATGAAACACAAGAAGCCAGAGTGCTGTAGCATTGTTTGACTGCAAGTTTTACTGTGGATTATGTCAATGAGGATTTTGAAGCATTAAGTTTTGGTAGTCTTTTACTAGCACCTGGAAATAGAAGCAGCCCGAGATAAGAGGGGCTTGTATAAAATCAGCTAGCTTGAGTATTGATAGTTTGAGGTGGAATGTATATAAAGACTATTCTTGGCAAGAAAAAAACAGAGGAGCTTTCAGGTTTTCTCTTTGGGTCCTTATTGAAAAACATCAGTTTAAATGAATACTTGCATTTTCCATGCCCGTTTCTGGTTGCACTGCACATAAGCACAGCTCTAAATCTCCTGTGCCATTGGCTGACCACTGAACTACTTCAGATTTCAAAGATGGTCAGTATAGGCCATATTGTAATCAAACCTCAGGCTGGGCTTTCTCTCAATTCATGTAGCTTCCAGATTTTGTTCAACTTGGATTCTGGTGTTCTTGTAGAAGAAAACTTTTTATCCAAACCATATTAGCTTATTTTTAGAGAAATAGTCTGACAAATAATACTCTGAAGAAGTAAAATTGTAAATGCATGTATAAGCCTATTTTACTGCATTTTTAATGCAATTATGGTTATTAGATTCTTTGTGTAGCAACTTTTTTCACAAATTATTTTGAGTTTTTCTCTTAACAGAGGATCCCAAGCTTTAAAATTCTTCAATACACATCAATTAAAATGCCAACTGCAAAGACATCCAGACTGTGCTAATGTGAAACAGTGGAAAGGTGGACCTGTGAAGATTGATCCTCTGGCTTTGGTACAAGCCATCGAAAGATACCTTGTAGTTAGAGGTATTTATCTATTTACACAGTCACTTGCATGTTTTTTTTTTTTTGAATAGTTCCTGCTGTCAGTGTAGAGTCTGTAAAAACCCATGAGGATTATGCTGAAGACAAACAGAAGGTACCTATGAAGATACTTTGCTCGCAAGGGAGGAGATTAAAGCTGTAGAGAAACTTCCTTTTCTGGGACAGACTGTTTTTCCTGTGGTAAACAGTTCAGTCAGAATACAACAGAAGTATTACTGCTTTACTGTCACACTGGCTGTAGCTTGGCAATTTTGATGCCAGGTGTTGATACTGAAATTTGTTCCAGCAGTTCTGAATCTTACTGGTTTTGACTGATACATTTTGGAACTGTTTTAAAAGTTTTAGGAGTTATAACAGTCAGAGTACCAAAGCATTGTTACCTTTTCATGAAAAAAAGCAAATGAGGCTGTCTTCTCTCTTGCCTCAGGCTATGGAAGAGTTAGAGAAGATGATGAAGATAGTGATGATGATGGGTCAGATGAGGAAATAGATGAATCTTTGGTAAGCTTTTGCTCTGGGAGTACGGGGAGGGTACAGTGTGGAGAGGGCCTTAAAGAAAAGCTATGCAACAAATTTTCTAACTTGTATGGTTGGTTTTTTTTTTGTTCAGGCTGCTCAATTCTTAAATTCAGGGAATGTGAGACATAGATTGCAGTTTTACATTGGAGATCACTTGCTGCCATACAATATGACTGTGTACCAAGCAGTCAGGCAGTACAGTTTACAAGCTGAGGAAGAGAGGGAGTCTACAGATGATGAAAGCAACCCACTGGGAAGAGCTGGGATTTGGACAAAAACACACACCATTTGGTAAGTTGCCTAGAGAAATCCAGGAATAACTTCTCCAGTTTACTAAATGTATATACATCAAGAAATTTTGAATATAGCTGTCTGTCTTCTTTTTCATCCCTTTGAAAAATGTGAAGCTTTGAATTTCCTGATGTGCTTGAGATACTTAAAACTTAAGAAGAATTCATTGGTAGCTCCTGATGTTCTTTTCAGCTCCTGAGTAAAACTGGTGAACAAGAAATGGGGAATTTTAAATGACATCTGCTAGATGAGGAGGAACCATTCTTAGTGTTAGATAACTAACCACAAACAGTAGAGAATGTGCAGTATACAACTAATGGTAGACTTCATACTAATTTTCCTAGTTGATTGCTGTGAAAGTGAATGTATTCTGTGGCCACACTTTGCAAGAAACACTGATACAGTACTATGCTGAACATCTTAATGTTCAGCAGTCTCTTTCTTTTGAACATTTAAATGTGCTAAAGAAAAAAGCAAACAAATAAAAACCCATAAAACAGCAACTAAAAAATGCCAACACCTGCCCTAACCCTAACTCTAACCTCAATCACTTTGGGGTTTTGTTTATACATTCACCTTCTCTCTAGTTCATGGAGCCTAAGGGTCCCTGTTTTTTCTCCCCTGTGAAAAACTTTGCTTCAGAGGCTGGATCATATCCCAGTGCAGTGTTCTTATCTTTCTGCTTTTAACTGTCATTCAAATAAAGTTCTGGAAATCTGAGAACTAACACCTTTAAAAGTGCTTTTGTTTCCCTGTAAGTTAGCATTTCAAAACATATTTTTAAATTTTGTTTGCTTTTTAGGTACAAACCTGTGCGAGAGGATGAAGATGGTAATAAGGACTGTGTTGGGGGTAAAAGAGGAAGAGCACAAACTGCTCCCACAAAAACCTCCCCTAGAAATTCTAAAAAACATGATGAATTGTGGCATGGTGAGTGTGGTGCCTTGCTATATGTTAAATTTCCTCTCAGTCCTTTCAGAACTTTCACAATGTTTACTGCCACTATAGTGTTTCTTTTAAAGCAGGCATAGTATAAAAGTAGTATGCATATATTTTTAGCTGTATATTAAAACTTAAAAGTAAGATATTTATTGAGTTGTTTAACTGAACCGTTGTAGTTAAGTGAATGCCATGACTAATACTGCCTAGACTCCTAATAATTATATCTTGGGAAGACTTCTAATTGAATTGTTTTGCTAAGATGTTGTTTTTCCCTGCTAGATGGTGTATGCCCTTCGGTGTTAAATCCTCTGGAAATTTACCTCATATCTACTCCACCTGAAAATATAACATTTGAAGACCCCTCATTAGATGTTATTCTTCTTTTGAGAGTTTTACATGCTATCAGTCGATACTGGTATTACTTGTATGATGTGAGTAGAACACTTTTTAAACCACTTTGATACTTGGTTTAGGACAGAACCATCTGTAACATTTTAAATAACCTTTCCCCCCCCTCTCCACTGCCCCTCAAGAAGACAGAATAATGCAAATACTGCCATGTTCCCCTATGTGTTTGTCTAACTTCTGAGAAGATGAAGGCTGTAAATTCTTACAGTCAGTCATATTTTCTTTATACTGTGTTGAACACAATATCATGCTTTGTCCTTCCTTAAGTTCAAAGACCAACATTATTTCTGAAAAGGAAATTAGTAGTAAACATCTACTCAGTCCTTCTTTAAAGTCTGAGACTCCAGATGAACAAAATGGCAGAGGAAGTTTTTTTACTTTCCATGATAAGCAAATTAGAAGCATTAAAAGTATTTTTTAACAGAGACTTGCTATTTCTTTCAGCATTTTTCTAACTAGAAATACATTGCTTTTATTGAACACAGAATGCAGTCTGCAAGGAGATAATTCCAACCTCGGAGTTTATCAACAGTAAGCTGACAGCAAAAGCAAACAGGCAGCTTCAGGATCCTTTGGTAATTATGACAGGAAACATCCCGACTTGGCTGACAGAACTTGGAAAAACATGGTATGAACGATTTGCTGTGTAGTGTCTCTAATTCCAGTTAAGTAGGAATCTTGGCTGGGCAGCACAATGCATCATCCTTACAGGACTCCTGAGAGTGCAAAACGTAGTCACAGAAGTATTGCCAAGTTACATAGTGGCATGGATGTTTACACATACATTGCATAGTTTAAATCACATTCTGAGAGGTAGACTATGTACAGAGTTTGGACCACGTCTTACAGGAATTGCTGAGCAATCTGAAGGTTTTCCACTGAAATTTTAATTATTCAGGTGATATTTTTTCTTCTGTTAACCTGCTTAATAACATTCTTATCGTATCACTGTATTTATCTTCGCACATTCACTATGATACATAGGAAGATATGTTTATAAACCATACTGATAAAAGAATCTAAATAATTTTTATGAAGCTATATACATAGTACTTTGTAGTATCTTGATACAGAGTACAAGCTGTAAAGTTCTTGCACTTGAAAGAATGAGAAATTAGAGTTGACATTCTTGGGTTTCTCAAGCGTGTTAATTGCAACAATATTGTTGATGACTGTGGAAATACATACTCAGAGAAACTCTTTGGCTTTTCATTTTCAAAATAAGATCTCTAACTTGCTTCATAAATGTTCCAGATAAGATGATGAGCACGAATGTATATTCTTAAACATCTGTATCATTATTTGTTCAATAAAATTGCCTTTCCACTTAATGCCAATGGAGGACCACACTGTTAACATACACATACCTTTGAGAATAGTGGAAGTGATAAATTAAAGCAAGAAGTTTTCTCTGGTAGTCTTTCACAGATTATTTAAAGTATTTTTTGCAAATGGTGGAAGGTAGAATAGTGGTGCTGCTCTAGATAGGTTCTCATGTCTTTCTGCTGCCAAATATGGGAGCTTGAGCTTAATAAATCCAAGAGATCAAAGATTTAATTGTAGAACAGTAGTGAACAAGGAATTTTATTTTCTGATGTAAACTTTGCACAGCCAAGGCATTCAAGTATTTTGAGTTACTTTTCAAGTGGAGTCAAAAGTTTCTGGAATTTTTTGTCTCCTTCATATATTGCATTTCTCAAAACTCCTGCTCCTAAGCATTTTACCTAAAACTAAAGTGTGCTCTGGAGGCTGCTTTCACCACAGAGTATAATAAAACACTCATTTTGGCCATACTACTTTTCTGTTGTGTTTTAATGCTAGTCTGAGATGCTGCTTGGAACACAGCTGACTAATCTAATGCTCTTCACAGCCCGTTTTTCTTTCCATTTGATACCCGCCAAATGCTGTTTTATGTAACGGCCTTTGATCGTGATCGAGCCATGCAAAGGCTACTGGATACTAATCCAGAAATCAATCAGTCGGATTCTCAGGATAGCAGAGTGGCACCACGGCTGGACAGGAAAAAAGTAAGTACATCTTGTTTACAATGGAATGAAGGGTCTATTTATTTTTCTGTTGTCTTTAAGGATATCACTGTGAGCAAGGCTTATTTGTAGAACTTGATGTTTTGGTGTATAGAGAAGGGGAGGTGGGTTTGTTCCTGCAGTCCCCCAGCAGAAGGCAGAATGTCTTCTCTGTGCCGGCCACACGAGGGCAGGAGGGGCACCCTGACATAATTCCTGAACCTAAACTCCAGCAGTGAACACAGAGTTTTAGACAGCATTAGTGATATTTCCCCATCCTGGTCTGTAGACCCCTGTTTTACTCAGAAGAATTCAAGTAACAAGATTTAGACCCTTAATAAACAAAAATACTGTCCTTGTATTTGGGGAAGGTAAATCACCTGTCACAACACAATAAAAGTAAGCTGTGACTGTGCTAAATTTGAGGGAGTCTTGGATGTTTGTCTTGAATCTGGAGATACATTATCTTAAAATAATATTTGCTATATATGCTATATGATCTTGAATACTTGTGGGGAAAAGCAGCAGGAGACAGGAGAATCAAGTTCAAAAAGAATATAGCTGCCCACATGTAGGAATCCTGGTGCTGTTGGGGTTTTTGGGTTTCAGCATCTTTATTCTATTTTCTTCTCTACATATTAGTTTGAGGTATTTACTGTCACATGACAATACTTTGCTGTATCATAGTCCTATTGCCATATTCTTTGCAGAATAGTGCCTGTTAGTTATTCTGATGTAAATGTAAGGCATTGTTTTTTCATTTTATATCGAACACATTCATTCTAAACAGTTTTCATATAGAAGCAAGAATTATTTTATCAAAGCATAAGCTTACAAATTGTTGAACCGAACTGTGGAACTATTGGTATGGGGTGGAAAAATGTGCATAACTGATTTTTACCTGTTGTAACTGCCTTGGGAGCTGGAACTTAAAGCCATAATTTCACTACATGAAACTTCTCTAATGTGTAGCGCACTGTGAACAGAGATGAACTGTTGAAACAGGCAGAATCTGTGATGCAGGATCTTGGCAGTTCAAGAGCCATGTTGGAAATCCAATATGAGAATGAAGTAAGTAATATCACTGCAGTCTAATTTAACCCCTTTTTACTGAAGATTAATACAAAATAGCTCCAGCTTGCCTAAAATGGCTTGGTCAGACCCTTTGTCTTTCATGTTGCTGGTGCTAAAGAATTTTATCCTTTAATTATCCCTAATCCCCTTGGTTGTGATTTATAATTGCTAGGAGAAGCTCTTTCTGTTCTAAGTTTCATAATCAATTGTAGTCAGCAGAGCTCATTTTTTTCTAACTCTTAAGCAAACAGCTGTGTGTGTTTCCTCTATAATATGAGCATTAGATGGTTATTACTTTTACTCCACTGTTACTTCCTCTGGTATGTGGTCTTTCCAGGTTGCCTCTGTCATGTTGTGAATGTTCCTGTAGTTGGGTTCCCTAGATGCTTTTTGCCATGCAGTCTTTTTTATAGCAAATAATGTATAGTATTTCTCACACTAAGTAAAGATTTTTATATTCAAACTGACCTAATGGACTTATCTATCTCATTCCTGCTCCTCTCCCCTCACTCTCCATCCCCTGAAGGTTGGCACAGGCCTAGGCCCTACACTAGAGTTCTATGCACTTGTATCTCAGGAACTACAAAGAGCAGACTTAGGCCTTTGGAGGGGAGAAGAAGTGACTTTAGCCAATCCAAAAGGTAATTGCTCTACTACCTAATCTATAAATGTTGATTAATATTGAATTGATGCTAAGTTGACTTCAGTTATGTAAAGAGCACCTCAGTTTGTGGTCAGATCATGTGCCTGATGATCGTGTATGGATCTCTGTGGGTTTTGTTGGGGTTTTTGTGTGTGTTTGGTTTGGTTGTTTTTGTGGTTTTTTTTTTTTTTAATAAGAAGCTTAGGTTAAGCTTATCTGAATGCCACTTGCATCTTGAAAAAAAACTAGCAGAATGAATACTGAACTCTTTTCCTTCTTTCTTCATCAACAGGAAGCCAGGAAGGTACTAAGTACATTCATAACCTTCAAGGCCTTTTTGCACTTCCTTTTGGTAGAACAGCCAAACCAGCTCACATTGCAAAAGTTAAAATGAAGTTCCGCTTTCTGGGAAAACTAATGGCCAAGGCAATCATGGACTTCAGACTGGTGAGAATGAAATAGAAAATCTATTCTGAAGGGGTCACATAAAAATACTAGTTCTGACTGTTGAGGGGTAAAAGCATTAAGACTTAAAAGGTATTACTTTCAGCTCCAGAAGTAAGGGCTGTCTGAGGCGAGGCAGGGAGGAGGATGAGCATGCAAGTTTTGCGGGGGAAAGGGGTAATACATGTTGAGGATCTTTACAGTGGCTTTTGAGACCATGGAATTGAAAGGAAAAGCCATTATCTGCTATGTGTTGCAATCTTTCCAGTCTTCTTTCAAGAATGTTTTAGACTCATTGTTACTCCAGTTGCTGATTGCTTTAATGTATATGCACTAGGCACTTGGATTTTCTTGACTGTAAATTTTTGGGGCAAAAACACTAGGACATGGTGTTTTGGTGTGTGCCAGAACTATGAGGTAGTATTGTAGATCTGGTCAAGAGATAAGTAGTAAAAGATATACTTTTGGAAGACAGTTCAATACTAAACAGTTCAGTGCTTTGCTTTCCAGGTGGACCTTCCTCTTGGACTTCCTTTTTATAAGTGGATGCTACGACAGGAAACTTCCTTGACATCGCATGACTTGTTCAGTATTGATCCAGTAGTAGCCAAATCAATATATCACCTTGAAGATATTGTAAGACAAAAGAAAAGACTTGAACAGGATAAAACTCAGGTGGGAAAATAACCCTAAGAATGGAAAGAGTGCATCTTTACACGTTTGGCTTTTATGAAATAGCAGTAATTCAGAACATATCGTAGGGCTTGAAAATGATTGTAGTAGTGATAATTACTTTGTTCTCACACAGAGTAGTTTTAATGTTATTAGATCAGTGGCTAATAATTATAAAACAGTCTTTTTGTAAAATCTAGCATGAGAAATTCATTATGAGATTCTTCTGTGTGATTAAACATAGTCCTAGAAATGTCTAAAACTGCCAGATGTTTGCCTAACTTTACTTTTGGTTCACTTTAAAAAGACTAACCAACTTAAATATCGGTGGGAAAAAATCTATCCTTGCTTCTTGAACAGTCAGAAGTTTGGCTTTTTTACTAGTTGGTTTAATCAAAATTTCATAGAAGTGCCTTTTATGTAGGTTTTTTTTTTTTTTCCACTGAAGAGCTGTATGCAGAACTGAGGTGAACTGTTATCATGCATGAGCATACAGGTTCTTTCAGACATACATTAATTTTTCAAGGATATCTACTCTTAGCTGAAAATACCACAGTTCACTCTGGCACTAGTGGTAAAAGGTCTTTGGCACACATGGTTTTTCTAGCATCCAATGTTAATATATGGCAGGAAGAAATAACCTAATTTATATCCTTAATACATCTATCTGGTTTGTTACTAGTGAAAGTATTGCAAGTTTGTGGGTCTTTGTTCCTCTTTACCTCATTGTCTCACTCTCTCTCCTTGGTCATGGCTTTTAATTTCCCAAGAATTTGAAAAACCTGAAACCTGGTGGATGAAAGTTGAAAAATGTCAGTATGCATGCCAATATAAATGCCATTAACTGTTCTACGGAAAAAACAGCCTCTGAGCCATAGCATATTTCACATTTCTTTTTCTTGCAGTAGTATTTTCTAGCTAGTTTGTCTTCTGGCATGTTAAGTAATTCCAAAACTGCTGGAAAAAAGTGTACTCCTGTGATCTTTCCAGTTTATCCATTAAGCTTGTTTATCTGGTTTCTCTTGATTTACTGTTATGTATGAAGGCTCCAGAAGGAAAGCAAGGAGAGCTGCAACATTTTTAATGGTCATACTCTTACAGAAATGTCTGATTAGTCAAAGCTGCTTTAGAAGTCATAACTTTTGGATAAGTTTATTTGAATTAATTGTTCTCATTGGTTTTCACTTCCAATTTTTTAGACCAAAGAAAGTCTACAGTATGCATTGGAGGCTCTGACTATGAATGGCTGCTCAGTGGAAGATCTAGGGCTGGACTTCACACTTCCTGGGTTTCCCAATATAGAACTGAAAAAAGGGGGAAAAGATACACCGGTCACTATCCACAATTTAGAGGAGTATCTCAGAGTATGTAAAAGCAAACCTATGACTAAAATTCTCTTTTTTCCTTGCTCCCAGGTAGTTTGTTTCCATATATATTTCAGTTCATTCTCATAAAATAGGTAATTTTCCTACTTATGACTTCTAAACTAGTTTGTTACTACAGTAAAACTGTTAGAATCTAACTGCCCCTGACTTTAAAATTATGTAGTACAAGAAGTCTGGTTTATATGTAATGAAGTCATCAGAAGTTTGGCTTTTTGGAGGAAAAGTATTTTAAGTGGATTCATTGTAATTGGTTATGATAATGAATTTTTTAGGAATAGTGATGTAGTAAATTATTTAGCAATAATGATCTAGCATTCCAGTGGCCTTTGAACTGCTGTAATAGTAGTGTAATGTTTTTGGGCTCAGTCTTACAAACACATCAGCAGTTGTGAGTCAAAAATAATACATTAGTTTTTTGTCCAAAAAGCCAAAACTGAACCAACAAAAATCCCAAGGAAAACTGAACCAGTCAACCAAAGAACCCCAAACCAAAGGGTGTGAAAAAACCCTAAACCCTAAAAAGAACAAATAAGGAAAAGATAACAAAATATTGCCAGAATAAATTGACAGTACACCTGTGTATTGATTCATTCCTGTGGCAAAAGGGACATAGAGAAACAGAAGGTTGATATTGCTGAACAAAGGTAGGAAGCTGTTTCTGTTGAAGGAAGTGATAAAGGGAATTGGTTAAAAACAGCCTGGAAAAGAGATGAGGAAAGACAAGAAGAATGCAATATTATCACATGAAGTTGTGAGTAGGATGGAGGGGAGGATCACTGTATTCCAGTTACTAAATAATGCATTTCCTGACAGGTTAGGGTACTGCCAGTTTCACTCTGAGGACTGTTGAGTTTTGAAGCACTGATAAGAAGCACATCTGATGTTTTGGTAGAAACAGTTTAATAAAGGTCATGTAAATTCCTGCCTATCAGCTGACAGATTTTGCAAAGCTGTTCTATAATCCTTACAAGTGAATATTGAGCACTTTCGGTTTACCTTACAGTTCCAAACTGTTACCTATTCACTTCTCATGTGTTTGTTAAAAGCAAATTCTGCTAGTCAAGAATCACTTACAGAATTAAATATATTTGGATTTAAAGGTCTTTGCAGACCTAATAGAGGAGCAATACAAACTTCCACAGGTTATTAGTAACAGAATTTGCAGTCTCCATTTACTGAGTAATGTTGCAGTCAAGCGTTCCAGTCATTTTGGTTTTTTTCCCTAGGTAACTTGTATCAGATATCTGATACACTGAGAAAGGCTTACAGATAGCTCAGATGTCTTGTAGTTGTCCTGCTGCAGGCTTCTGTCCTTGTAAAGGAAAAGGACATTACAACAGAAAGCTTCCTCTCCTCCTACTAAAAACTTTTGGAACTTTTATTTTCTTAGAGGATCTCTGTGCAGTTTTTCCTGTCTTTGTCTTTATAGCTTTATAGACTTGATGTGGAAGAAATAGAAAATATTTCAGAGGGAAAATTAGTGTGCTCTCCATCACAAATATGATGAATTGCATTTCAGAAACAATATATTTAATTGATCAGCTGGCCTGTATAGCATCCTATGGGTCAGCTGCCCTGCTCTTGAACATGTAATTTTCATTAAAATCTTGTGTGAGGATTAACATGAAAAGTAGTTTATAAAGCTGGAATATCCTAATGTTGCTTTTCATGCCTCTCCTGCCATCATGTCACTCCTCCCTCTACCTCCCTGTTTTCCCTCCAAGGACTGTTCCCACAGGAGCTGCCTTTATCAGAAAGTAGAGCTGCTTCAATTACCAATATAGTGAAAGACTTTATTATATTTTTTTCTTTTTTTTTTCCTCTTCTCCCCTGTATTATAAAGAGGCCACCTTGCTTGTTCTAAATTTGTGAACAAAAAGTTTCAGTAGTGTAGATTTTTGTCTAGCTTTGATCTTCTCTTTGAATCTGCAAGAATACAGTGCAGCTTAATTATGCCACATGCTCTTGATCATAAAAACTGATCACAGTTGTAGGTCAGCAGCTCTGCTGTTAGAATAGCCATAGACTATTCTGTGTTGTGGAAGAGTTTTTTTGTGCTGCTAGTGCTTGCTACCTTCCTCTTCAGTATTAAAACTGGTTTGTGGAAGTAGTGCAATGTATCTCACATGAAATGCAATGCCTGACTCTTCTATTGGAAAACTTACCAGCAGATCCTAATGAGCTTTTGTATCTTGAGAGTTTTCTGATCTTCAGTTGTTGGGATAGGGTGACATAATTGCTTCAGGACTCCAGCAGGATCTATGAACTTTTTAATACTGTTCAGATTCATCCATAGATGACTTTAATCAGCACCACAGGCCAGAGCTTTTAACACATTTTAAACTAGTAGTTCTGTGTTGACAGCACATCTTATACAACCAGCCCTTGTTTCCTGCTGGGGTTGAGGGTATCCAGGGCAATGTAATCAGCAATAGCACTGACTGACGAAAGAATCTGAACTTGGCCTGCAGTCTGCTATGTAAAATACTTTAATTTAGTGGAGAACCGCTGGCTGCAGGAGATTTATTTTAAAGAACTCTGGTCTCATTTGTGTCATATGCCCTTCCTCCCCCCCCCACTGATTGTTGTTTCAATATGTGCTGTCCACTTTGGAAGTTACTTTAATGTTGAGAGGGTAACTACAGATAGAAAACCAAAACAAAACAGAAAAATTATGCTCAAAAGGCCTAGATTAGTGTCTTACTGTCTTTTGCATTATGATTCTTAACCATATTCCAGTAACTTGAAATGAAGTTATTGCTTTTGTTCCTATGTATTCTTATAATATTAAGCTACTTAATATATCAAACAGGCTAGAGTTGCTTTTTTTAAACTTAATATTAGAATAGGGACCCGTATATTTCCAAGGGGGAAATTAAGATAATATTGCCAAATGATGCCTTATGGATTCTGCTTCAGGTGCTGCATTTTAAGAGGTATAGAGAGAGAACACCTTGGTAAGGCTTCTAAAGATAACAAATGTTCAGATTTACTTTAAATTATTCTGTTGAACAGGTTCAGTTTAACCAGCTATTCTGACTTGTGTTTGTTTTGTTAAAAACAAAGGCAAATAAGTTGTTTAAATTCTGCAAAAGTTCATGTTAAGGGTAATGTAAATGATGAATTAAGGCAGAATGAGGCAATGCTGTAGAGCAGCTCCGTGAATCAATGTGCACCCTGTGATAACTCCAGTGAGCATATGGCTGGGCTGCTGGAGTTTGGCTTCTGCAGTTGTACTTCTTTGTACAGTAGTGATCACTGCATGCTTCCTTTGTTCAAATTGCTTTTTTTCATTTTTGTTTTTTTCTTTTCCTGCAGTTGGTTATATTCTGGGCACTAAATGAAGGTGTTGCCAGACAGTTTGACTCCTTCAGAGATGGATTTGAGTCGGTGTTCCCCCTTAGTCATCTTCAGTACTTCTATCCTGAGGAGGTTGGTGAAAGTGTTTTTGCTGCTGCTTTTATAACCTTTATCTGCATATATGGGCAGTCTTAACCTGGGTGCAGGGCATTTGTGACAGTCTGACATTGCATTTCTGATGCAAGTTAGTAAAACTGAGTGTCCATGAAATTCCACACTTAACTCTTAAAGATTTCTCTGTTCAGTAGTCACTTATTTAATGCTTTTATTATGAACAGCTCCATTTTCTTTAAATTGTGTATATCCAGCTTTTCTGAGAAGTGCTTTAATTTATGTATCATACATCATTTCTCTATGGAGTATGGGTACCCTAATTCCTGGTATTGCAGTACCTCTGAATAGCTGTAGATAGTTGTGGATGCTACCTGGATCTTCTACTAGAACAATAAAACAAGTAGTCAGCTCTTTAGCAAAGCTTCAGACAGGAAGAAGAGATTCAGATGAAGGGGTAAAGAATAAGGATAGTTGGTATTGCTTTATTCTCACCACCACCATATCAATTTCCTTGTAAAATTCTCAACACTCTTAAGAGGACTGAATTGAGTCACAATTATGGTTCTCTGGATGAGAAGAGAGAATGTTTTATTCTTCTTTGAGGGAGTCTGTTTGAAGACTGTACTTTGAGGGTTTGTTTACCTTTATAAACTCAAGAACTTTGACTTTAAGAACAAACATTGAAGCACACTTTGGATCAATGTGTTAGCCAAACCTTTGTGGTACTCCTGTATTCCTGATGCTTTGCAAGGCAAAGAGGAACATTTACTCCTTGTTGTTTAATTTTACAGTTGGAGCAGCTCTTGTGTGGCAGTAAGACAGACACTTGGGATGCAAAGACTTTAATGGAATGTTGCAGGCCTGATCACGGTTATACGCATGACAGGTTGGTCTTGTTAAACAAACAAAAAACCAAAACATTAGAAAATACTTTCTTGAAATAATCTTCATACACTGTTATTCAAGCTAAAGGAATTATATGACATATATTTGAAAATGTTCATACTGTGCTGAATATGAATCTGATGCAATTATTTTAACTATAAACAAAATAATATTCTCTTGGTTCTTTTCCCTCCTCAGTCGAGCAGTGAAGTATCTCTTTGAAATTCTCAGTAGTTTTGATAGTGAGCAGCAAAGGCTGTTTCTTCAGTTTGTGACAGGCAGCCCCAGACTGCCTGTAGGAGGTAGGTTTTCCTTATTTCATATTGCTGTGCATGAAATTGCTGTTATTGATGTATTTCTGAATAAGATGTTTACTTCAGTATAGGAAGAAATTCCTTAACTTAGGTATTTGAGAGGTTCATACTGGTTTCCCATTTCTAATTTCAGAAGTGGCTGGGCAGACATCAGCTATAGTTCTCATAACCTTTGTGTTAATCTCATGACGTTTCCTGCAGTTGACTCTCCAGGTTTAAATTGTTGCCAGAAAATCTGTCAGAGGGCAAAAGAGAGTTCAAAATTTAAATAAAACAGAAAGCTCCTAATACTGCATTTTTTTGCTAGAGTTGCATTAAATTATGGCAACAATATGATGCATTGTAACCTGAAAACAATAGTCTCCTTTCTAGAAAGGAGACAATACTTAGGATAGTATTAATCTTACTTAATTTTTCCCCCTTTTGAATTTCAGCATTTAGGCAGTGAACAGAGAAATTTGCTGTCTTTCCTAGGGACTGTTGTAGAATACACATTTTATTGTATTCTCAGCTGAGTGTTTTGCAGGTCAAAACAGAATTCATGCATCTGTTCCAATATTTACATTCTTTGGGATTTGGGGGAAAGACTTGATTATTCTTTTTTCTAAGTATATTTTGGGAGCTCTTCTGTGGGGACATGGTGCAGACACAGTTGAGTGTTAGGAGTATAGAAATGATAGCTGAAGTAAGAATAATCAGGTACTAGAGTCATAGATGATTCCTGTTAAAAAATATGCATGAAGCCAACAAACTTAAAAACACTGGTTGGAATAGAATTTTTACACATACAGAACACAATTAAAAGGAGATTCATGCACCTTATTCCTTTATTTTAGATTAATCTTGTAAGACGAATCTGCAGGCAGGATTTTAGGTGTTTTTAGCTTGTTGTGCAGCTTTAAAAAGCCGTATTCTGAATTTCTGAAGGTGTCCAGGAAGTCAGTTGTGCGATGCGTGCTTCTGTCAGTGGGCATGTCTGCAGTAAGCTGTGGGTGTTCAGGAGGGGCAGCCTTATTCTGAGTGTCTTTTCTCATTCCTAGGTTTTCGCAGTTTGAATCCTCCCTTGACGATTGTACGGAAGACGTTTGAGTCCACAGAGAATCCCGATGATTTCTTACCCTCAGTAATGACTTGTGTGAACTATCTCAAATTGCCGGACTATTCAACTATTGAGATAATGCGTGAAAAACTCTTGATAGCTGCAAGAGAAGGGCAGCAGTCATTCCATCTTTCCTGATCACAATGAAAAATGCAATGTCTGCCTGTTACAGCAAAAGAGAAACATGACATGATTCTTTTCTAAATATATCACCTGAGTCAAGGAAACGTGTTACGCCTTCTTGTTGTAGAAAAACGGCTTGCAGATTATAAGCAAAGACACTTGGTTGATATTCATTAAAAGCCCCTATGGACTTAAAGTGATCAGGCCCTAAAAGTTGTTGTGACAAGGTTTCTTTAGCAAGTTCTTGTTTAAATTATCATTTATTTGATGAGTGAAGTTTTTAACTTGCTTTGCTGTGTGAAATTTAAAAAGGGATGTTTTTCCAGGCTGGAACAATAAATGTCGCTGTGCAGTTTAATACTGGGCTGTGTGTATCCATCTAGCTAAGTCTGAAGTTTTTCCTCCAAAGACAACTTTTGTACATAAGTACAGAAATTAAAATACACCATGTATTTGACAAATCTAGTTTAGTAGACTAGTTCTGTGTACCCTCACCTGCCTCTAATTTTACCCATCCTCATGTATTGTCTGATGTGCAATTCACTTGGTTCTTTTTGTGTGCAACATTCAACAATTGTTATGTTTTGGTTAGCATGGGCATTTAACTGCTCCATGCCTCTTTCTCTGATTAAGATAATTTAAATTTTACTGAAATCAAATATATATTGTCAATATAATTCAGCCTTTGTAACTAGGTAGAACCTTTCTTATAGCATAGTTTTACTGTAGTGGTAGGATATAATGGCGACAGTCGTTACCAGAATGCTCCAGAGCTGTTTACACAGTGATTCAGGCAGCAAAAGCCTCATACCAGAGGCAAGGAAGAATTATTTCTTTCATGTAGTTGAAGTCCAACAGCTTGGGCTGGCCAGCGTGTATTGTGGTAAGGCCCAGAGCATTTCGAATTGATGTAAAGTTTTTTAAAAGACGAATTAGTCGTTTCATTCCCTGTTTGAGTAAACAGTTTTCCTGTTCTTGATCTAAGTTCCTGGCTAATTTTGTAGTTTTTCTCCTTTTTTTTTTTTTTTTTTTCTTTTTTTCTTTCCCCCCAGTGCTAGCTTGGAACAAGCAGTTCAGCCTTTGTCTTTTGACACAGATAAAGCACCTGTAAGCAATGCTCTGTCCAACTGTTTTATGTGCTGATTTCTCAAATCTGCAATAATTTACTTCATCAGGTTAATGTTTTTACCTGAATATAAATAAAAAAGTTTGCTTCACCTTTTTGTTCATAGTTTTGTACTGTATGCCTAAAGCTCAATTGTGTAAATTACTGTAATGCAAGTAAATCATCCTAAATCTACTTGGCTAACAACCTGCAACTTGTGGATGATTTACTACTAAAACAAGACCTTTTAAGATCTCCAACTTTGAGGGAAATTTTTTCCTTTCTATGCGTTCAAAAAACGGGCAATTACAAATATTCCTGAGATGTACCTGCTACATAGGTAATCTTGATGAAAATGTGATAGTTAATTACTTTTATTCAACTTTGAGAAATCAAAATTCCTTTCAGTGCTTAGAAATTGTTAAATTCTGGCTAATCAGGCTAGTTATTTCCCCTAAACTAACAGGTTTTCTTTTATCCAGCTGAAGAACTTGTACTTCCAGAACATGTAATGGACATTCTTCTGGTGAACATTCACAGAATTACCTGTGCTTGCTCAGACCAGTGCCACTGAAATGTAATACAGACCTGTCATGAGCATGAGTAGAATGTGATATCCTTGCACAAAGAACCTGATAACTGAACAGTTTTTTATTACCGTATTAAACCCGACCGAAGGCGCTTCACCCTGTACATACGATAATGGTAGCGCGCAGTGCGCCATAGTTTGCATCCAACTTCAAGGCAGTGTTTAAACTATGGACTGGTGTTTAAATTGTTCTGATAACTTGATCAAACTGAGCACAAACAAGTGTTTATAGCGTGTGGATAGCAATTTGTTCATTTTTTTAAGGTTCTATATTTTAAAAAAACTGACTTGTGTAAAAAAAAGAAAAAAAGCTAATATTTTGTATTAAAATATCATGTGTATTGATACTTTTTTTACCCATGTTGTCTCCCTTTAGAATCTGGCTTTCATTGACTTGGAAATTTTGAGGAGCTTTCAGATTTGATAGTGTAACTGTTTGTGTAACTGTTTCAGTGGGAAAATAAGTTGGTGCTTGTTTAAAAAGGAAGGAAAAAACAAGTACCTGTGGTGATGTGTTCTGGCTGTCATTTTGAGCGCAGACTAAGGTTTTAGTTTGCCTGAAAAGTGAATGAAACCCTTTTGGGTAACACTTCTTTTTTCCTACCAAGGGCAGCTTTTAGCATATTAGAAGAGCAATCTGGTTTAAAAGGTGAAGATAATAAATTACAAGAATAAACTAAAAAAATCACAGTTTTCATGACTGCAGTACTGTCCTGCAAACAAATATATATCTAAGAGTAGTTCAGAATGAGTGGAGGGGTGGTGCAAGATCTTAAGGATTTCTTCTTTTCAGGAATTTTGGATTAAGGGAAAAGCTCACTAAAATCAATCCATGTATGTAGTCATTGTAGTACTGCACTGCTTTGTATACCTTTATAAGGTATAATAAAAGGTGCAATCAGAAGTGTTTTAAAATGGATGCTTTTTTTAGCTTGGTAAGTTCAACTGTTTTTAGGTAACACCACCAGTTACTGTTTTGGATGAGTTTCATATCCTGTGTTAACAAGAGCAGCAAAAAAATAATTAATGGATGAAAGGGCCAAACAGGCACTGATAGCTCCTACTGAACTTGTGCAATATTTTGTTGTTGTTGTTGTTAGATGTTGGCTTTTTACCAAAATCTCTTGTTTAGGGAACACTTTAGCATCCTATCTGACATGAATTAGTTATGGTGCTTCTTCATGTTCTATAGGAAGGTGCACAAGAATTAATTCCAATCATGTGTGAAGTCCCCCATGATCACTGCCAAATTTAATCAAATTTCCATATGCAGACTGCTTGCATAATTGAATTGTCCAGATTGTTCCTTCTTTCCCCTCAACCGTGTGTTTTATTTTCTTCTGTCTCCTTTCTCTTACTGAACTCTTCCTCTGATGAGAAGGTGGGTGCCTAAGGGCAGGGACTGGTGAAATTCCAGGTGCCTCTAACACTTGTGCCCTCTCTTCTGGCCCCTGTTGGAGGTCGGTTTGTCATCTGTGGAGTTTCTGGGCCTTGGCCCCCCTGTCTTCACATGAATAGTGCCAGTTCCCATGCTCTGAGCAGCCTGTACTCTGCAGAGGCAGGAAATTAAGGCCCTACCTGACATGAGAGAGAATGCCATGGTTTCAATATGAACGTGCCTCCCCCAAGCCAAAACTTTGCTATAGCGAAATCTGTTGGCAGAATGGAGAAAAATGAAAAGCCGTGCTGAAATGGGTTCTGGAAATGCTGAAATTTGAAGGGGCGGTATAATCTGCTGATAGGTGAGCCTTTACAGGGCTTGCCCTATCTTTCTCCTACTTTCCTTTCCTGGTCTCTTGATTGCTTGAACTGGAAAGCATCTGTGCTATGTGACCTCTTCCTGTGATCCTGTGGGAACTTCCCACCCTATGTTCCCAGTGTACCATATCTCTCCTACTGTGTTTTGTTTTTAGGAGCTTTTCTCAGGTGAGTGTAGATGGTTGCCCCAAGAGTAGGAGTGGTCACCCCAGCCCAGTGCAGCAGCACAAGCTGCACAGGCAGTGCTTGATCAGAACCTCGGTGCCTGTTGGTACAGCAGATGGGGAACACTCCATCCTCTGCTGCCTGTGACTGACAGCAAATGGCTGAAGGAATGACTGATGCCTCTAGAGGAATACCATGTTCTTGTCTCCTGGTACTGGAATGTGCCTGTATTTATCAGGTATGAAGCTGCTTTGGGGGCAGAGGGAGCAGCAGATCCTGGTCTCTTCCTTTTTTGTGTGTATCTGGGGACTAGTGACATCTTAGGCTGTAAGCAGAACTAAGTGGAGGGAGAATAATTAAGACACATCCAGTAATTTCAAGGCACTAGATTGAAATTCCTGATAGCTCTGGATCTAGTTTGGCAGCAGCTTCTGGAAAGCTGGTTCAAAGAGAAAAAAAGAGGAGAGCAAAATGCTACAAGACGACACAAACTCAAAACAAAAACCCAAACTACCCTAAAAGGCGTAACAGCTGACATGAAAGCCCCTCTCCCACCCACCCTTCACAAAGTGGGGAGGAATTCCCAAGTCCTGTGATATTCCCCATAGGGAGAACACTGAGCAGTTCAAGCTGGAAGCGGTATTTTGGGGTAAAGCAGCACATGTACTGTGCATTTGGTCTTGTCTGCCTCTGTCCTGTTTCCCCTCCTGCCCCTTGCTTTAAGATTATGAGCCCTAAACCCCCATAAAAGACAGAAGTAGATAAGCCTGGAGGAGACTGTGGGACAGCAACCACCCTGCCCTCCTCTTCTGGAAGTTGTAAGTTTCCCTTTGCAAAATGTAAGCTTACACAGTGAAAGCCAAGGCAGGTTCTTGCTCTGGAAATAGACGTACTGCAGTTTTCCCATCTCAACAGCTATTTCCCAAATACTTTACTCTTCCTTTAGCTGCTATCCAAGGTGTTCCAGGCTAAATATAGGCCTGGTCTGACTGCAGCTCGGCTGTTCTTGGGGCTTCTTGCATGCTGAAGTCTCTTTGGCAGGCAGGGTGATGCAAGCACTGATCCAGAAATAGTTAGCCAATCTAAGAGGTGGCATTTTATTTCCCAGCCTCATCTTCTAGCCCTTTTTACAGATTATTGCCTCAATGTATCAAAACTGTCAAGACATTGGCTTAAACAGTGAAAATTTGCTAGTTGATTGCTTTTTCCCCCCCACAATGTTTCCCATAGTCTGTGCTATGCTTCTCAGAAAAAAAAATTAATCTTTATGCCTTCACTTTGTAGCTTGGCATGCTTAATTTACTAGAAAGTACTGATGTTACTAACCATTCAGAAAGGTTTCCCAGAGTTTTGATGTTTCTTGATAAAGGACCAGCTCTTGTTCTGGGGCACTAAAACTATAAATGCTATTTGAAAGGGGAAAAGTCATTTTAAAACTTAATCAAGCAGCAAAATTATTCTACCTTTAGTAACACTGGGTTCTAAGAATGGTAATTTCCAATTTATGGCCAGCAGTACTGGCACTTCTACTGGACCAGAAGTGGGAAGGAAAGGGAGAAACTGGCTAGAGAGCAGCTCTGCTGGGAAGGCTGAGCCCTGGTCAGCTTTGTGCCCTGGCAGCCAGGGAAGGCAGCAGCATCACACACTGCAGTGTGAATCAAGGGAGCACAGCTGGTGAGTCAAGGAGATTATTTCCTTTGCTTCATATCCCCAATGGAGAGATTTTGCAGTCCCCGTGGGTTTTTTAAGATCCAACTGGATATGTGTTTGTTTTACTAAAACATACCACAAATCTAAAATGAGCTCTCTTTAGAATTTAAAGTCAGAGCTGTATGACAGCATCAAACTAAATTGATATGCATCTTACCCTTGCACTGTTTGTGCTGCATCAGTCCCATCAATTGAAATAAATTCAGTGGGAGATATTTATATGCATAGAGGTTTTCTAAATTTTCTGATAAAATAAGTGGAAAACACAAGGGTCTTAGTTTCAGCTGCAGATTATGGGTAATCTCCACATCAGAGCACTCCTTTTCAACTGGCTGAAAATTACAGGCCTTAATTACTTTTACTTTTCAAAATGGTTTCAATTCTCAAAACTTTTTCTTGCTTCCTCTTCTGTTTTTAATATTGAATGAATTGGCACTTCTCTGTGATGAGAAACTGTTATGACTCTATATTCATCTCTGCCCCAGCAAGCACCTGGTCATTTCCAATTTCTTCTGGAGTAAGTAGTTAACTTGATTTGACAGCATTTATGGAGAGATGCCATAATTGCATATAGAGGGTTTTCTAGAAAGAGCAGTTTTCACAGGTATTAGCAAAAAATAGCATCCTGAAAATGGAAAGATAGGAATTAGGAATGCAAAATGGACAAGATAGGGAAAAGTTCTACTTCTGTCCTGTATGTGGAGTTTGAAAAATGAGTACTGATAGGTGAGTGACCAGCAGTGCTGTGCATGTCCATGGAGAGGCTGAAGACGTTTATGGTCATGTTACATCACTCACCTCCTGCTTTACTGTGTTAGTGCAAAAGTTTAGTGATACAGACCTGCAAAATACATTTTCTACCAAAAGCTCACTGTGCAGGTTACAGATTAATAAGGCCTTGATCCTAAGAAATGTATGGGCAAAGGAACAGAGTAGATGCTGTTTAGGATCCTATGCCCAATGTTGAGACCCTTGTACATTCCAGCTGTCAGTAATGTTTGATATTGTTGAAAGCTGTTGGCAGAATTCAACAGGAGGCCTGATTTTGAATTGGTATAGATCCTGCTTGTCTATGACAGGATAAACAGAAAAGGATATATCAAGAAGTTCACCAATTAGTTCAAATCAAGCAGGATTTAATTTTGTGTATCAGTTATTTGGTGAGAGGCATTTATGGATCTCTGTTAATGAAGTTTCATAGAAAAACATTTGTCTGAAGAACAACAGTGAAAAAGCAGAGATGGGAGTTAAAGCTGTACAGACAGCACGTCATAGGAGGAACACAGTACTTCGTGCCCTACCAAAGGTGACCCTGTAACTCAGCAGCCTCTGCTCCACCCTAGCAGCACTGATCTCTTACACACCTCTTCCAAAAGTAAGAGCAGAAGTGATGTACAAGTTGCATTAGGTAAGCAGTCGAAGCTTTACAGCTCCTGAATTGTGGAAGCACTGTTAGAACAGGGCCAGAGGCTGTGCAATACCAGCTGTATATTGTACAGCTGTATGTCACTTTTATCTTCTCATCTCCTTGTTATTTTTGCTACATACATTATATGTTACAATTACTGTCCTCACTCTTGCTTTCCTCTTTTTCTTCTCTCATAGTTTATTTTTCAGTGGTCTTGCACTAAAATGCATTCAACTGCTTCCTTCATACTAATAATTTAAAGGTTTTATCATTCTGTGCTGAAGCAGACTATTTCTGACCAAACTGCAATCCTGACGTAATAGCACTGATGTCCAGATGTTTCATATCTGTGAAGTCCAAAATAAGGCTTTTAATAATTCTTCCAAGAGATTTACTTTTTTTTTTTTTTTTTTAGATACACCCATCCTCCCTGTCACCCTGGCTTCAAAAATAGATTCTGCATCCACACTAGATCTGAATGTGCTGATGCTTTGTGCAGGTCCTCTCCTATCCACGTACATCATTCAGTGGTTGTGTTGGATCCATTATGTAACTGGCATTTTTGTTTTTCTTTTTTCTGTTTTTTTGCTACTAAATACAATGATGCTTATTCCCATTCAGGGGAAAGATACACAGACTGCAGCTTTGCCTGTGTTAATTGTCTCTTTTCTCCATGTATATTTCTTAGCTCCCTTTCCTCCACCACATTAAATATAAAGTTCTTGTCTTCCAGTACTCTGAGAAGGAACTGTTGTTCCCTCTCCTGTTCTTCACCTCGCACTTGAATGTATTCTCATGGTTGCCTCAGGCAATTAAAAAATTTTAAAAAGCTTTTTTGTCATAATATTTGCCCCAGAAATGATCATGATAAATGACAATTGCTGTGGATGCTTGTGGCTTGTTGTGATGGTTGATATTATCTCATTATGCCCTTCATGATGGGTTGTTTTTGTGTAGTGCTTGACTTTGCCTCCTCTTGTGCTTTAATGATAAGAAAAAGTGGAGAGGTCTTCTTGTCCTTTCTATAGCATCAAGTAGAACGTGCTTGCGAGAAGAGTGTCTCAGAACTGTTACCCAATCTGGAAATGGAAGCAAAAAATTAACAGCTGCTAGAGATTTATTTTTTAATCTTGTGTGAGAAAATAAATTAAAATATTAAATTTAATCACAATAATTTTAGATTTTAAATAATTCTCAAACGGAATTAGGCAATTCCAGTTAATTAGTTAGTTGTCAATATAAGCACTTATCAAAGATGATATGGCTTTTTCTGTTATTTCTTTTAGGAGGTCTACCTATTTGAG
Organism: Ploceus nigricollis; assembly: GCA_013399945.1. NCBI lineage: Eukaryota > Metazoa > Chordata > Aves > Passeriformes > Ploceidae > Ploceus > Ploceus nigricollis. The sequence goes on from VXBC01005714.1 coordinate 413,428, forward strand.
AAAATGCATCTCTTTCACACCTGAATTAATGTGAAGATTAGAATAATATATTATATAATAATGTCTTTTACAGTTCAATGCTATCATCATAGTGTTTTAGAAGGTGTCAAGAAATTTAGACCATATTTTCTTTGTATTACACCATATCAGCAAATCAGCTTTCCAAAGGGTGAATCTGCACCTCTCCTTCAATTTTTATAGTAAAATTAATCTCATTAAGTTCAATGTAATCTTCTTACTTGGCCAGGGCCATTTATGAAATTTACTGAAAATTTCAGGTTAAGCACTCCTCCACAGAGCTTGCCTCGTTTTTCATTTGTTGGAGCTTTAAGTGCCTGTGTTTCCCCTGCAGAGACTCAGGGATTAAGTACTCCATTTGCTGACAGGCTGCACACAGCGTGGGGATGTGCCGTGCTGCTGCTTTTCTTGCTGTTTTCCAGAAAGACTGAGCTACAGCACCTCTGCATGGAGCTGAAGCTGTTAAATGGATGACACAGACTATTTCTGCAATATGTTTTTTTTTTCCTTTTTGGTAATAAGAAGTACTTAATATCTTGCTCTTCAATAAACTTGTGAATATCAGTAACTCAGTTCCTTTGGATTTTATATGTGAACTTTTTTTTTCAGAATTGATGATTGCTGAGGAAAGCAGCAATTTTAAAATGATCCTGACACTGTCTTCAGCAAAACCAACCAGCCATCCTCCCAAAAGCCAAAGCCTCATTTCCAGAGCTACCACCTAATGCAGAATTGCCTGATAGAGCTCACCTGTAACTCTTGCACACACCAGAAGTGCTACATGTTGACAGAACTTGATATGTATCTTTGAGATAGCACACCACATTTTTATGACTTAGATTTCTCATTACTTAAGCAAAAATAGGGACTTCAATCTGTGTACCTCTGCTGTGGAGAATCCTGTGAGCATATTCTTTGAGGTTAACAGACACACAAACACTTTAAATCAAAAAAGCAAAAAGTGGTAAAGCTGAATGTGGAATGTAGATGAATCATTCTGCATTTGATTATTGACTTGCTAAATTGTGTAAGAGCATCAACTTTATAGCCACTTACAAACTAAGCTAGAAGGTATTAAGAAAAATAAACAATGTGCTGTTGTTCTGTTTTTGTAGTAGACAGTGGGACGGGATTAATAGTTGTCACTGCTGTATTAATACAAAAATGTCTGGGATGTAGCCATAGAGATGAAAGTGAGCTATTTATTGTTTTTAGTATTGTAGATGTCTATAATTTTGTAGTAATTTCAGAAACATAAAATATTAATATACAATTTATTAACCCAGAACTAAAATTAAAGGAAGTCATTTCACCTATTAGTGTGTTATGTAGTATCTGCCAGCCTGAAAAAAAAAAACCCAGGTTGGAATATTAAAGTCACTCTCTAAGGTTTTTGATTTGAGGTTTGATAAATCCTCCATCGCTTTCTGTCTGATGATATAAAAGACTGAATGATTTTAGTACTAAGGCACAGATTAAGAATCTTTATATTTTGTGTTCCACACTCTGCCATTTCTTTCTGAAGATTTTTACAGTATAAGGAAAAGCCCATGTAATTTTTGGCCTATGCCCTATAAAATCTTTACAGGCCCACATAAGCTAAACATTCAACCTGTTTCCTCAGAAACCAGTAACTGTTAGTGGGAGATAACTGCAAGAAGAAACTGCATGTGCAGTGGTTACACCAGGAGAAATGGTGAAGATTCAACTTTACTGCCATGATAGGTCCATGCAAGCTATAGCACATTAGTCTTAAAAAAGAGTAACCACAAAATGTTCAGCTCATCTAAATGCATGTTAAAATGGCTTAATCTTAATGTAGAATCACCTACAAAGTAAAAATGCTGTGTTAATTATTTTATGAGTATGTAACTCCTTAATCTGTGAGGAAAAAAAGTAAAATTCGATCTGGTGACTGAAAACTAGAATAATTCAGATTAAAATTATGATTCCTGAGAAAAATATACCTTGGTCTTCATCACTTGTCTTCAAATAAAGACTGGATACTGTAATTTATGCATATTTCTAATCTGAGTATAAAATAAATGAGAGGTTCTTTATGTGGGAGGTCTCATGAAAACTGGCCCAGAACTGTCTTACAACATTACCATTTTGTTTTGAAAAGGGTTTAAGAAACAGTGGATAGAGTTTCTAACAGGCTGTCATTAACTCTGACTGTGCCCTGTGTGGAATGCCAGCACACATCCACTGCCTCTGCAAACACCACTGATACCTTCCATCTGTTGAGTCGACTTTTCCCTAAATTTTGGTTGATGTTAAGACCATGTCATGCACAGTGGCCCTCTTTTTCATGAAAATGAAGTCATACTGGCTTCACTGTTTTCCCCTAAACATATAATATTTATTCTTAATTTTTACAGAAATTGAGCCTGGTTGTTTTCTCTAGCAAGGTTCAGCATTATGTAAACCAGTAGTTCAGAGCTTTAGGATGAGTTTTGTACTTACCACAGCCTCTTTGTAGCTGTTAGGCAAGAATCCAGCTTGTTGGTTAAGTCTTTAAATTGTTTAGGATCTGAAGCCTGAGCTGTAAAATTGGGGTAAACCACTTCCTCCCCTCAGAAGAGGGGTGAGGAGGTGGTGAGTCATGATCAGCACTCAATGAACTGGGACTCTGAACATCCAGCCTTTAAAGGAGTCAAGATACTTTGTGGATCCACATTTATTAAAATAGGTGCATACACCACTTAATAAGAGCAAGTGCCAGGTGCTGCACCTGGGTCAGGGCAAATCCTGCTATCAGTCCAGGCTGAGGCATGAAGGGATTGAGAGCAGCCCTGCTGAGAAGGACTCGGAGGTGCTGGTGTGTGAGAGGCTGGACACGATCCAGCCGTGAGCACTCAGAGCCCAGAGAGCCAAACGTGTCCTGGGCTGCATCCAGAGCCCCGTGGGCAGCAGGGCAGGGACGGGATTCTGCCCCTCAGCTCTGCTCTGACCCACCTGGAGCACTGCATCCAGCTCTGGGCTCCCAGCACAGGAAGGACAGGGACCTGATGGAGCCAGGCCAGAGGAGGTCACCAACATCTGTTACAAGGAAAGGCTGAGAGAATTTGCTTTGTTCAGCCTGAAAAGAGAAAGCTTTGGTGTGACCTAATTGTGGCATTCCAGTACCTGAAGGGAGCCCAGCAGAAAGGTGGAGAGGGATTTTTGACAAGGACATGTACGGACAGGACAAGGGGCAATGGATTCAAATGGAAAGAGAGTCGGTTTAGATTAGAATCTAGGCAGAAATTCTTCTCTGTGATGGTGGTGAGGCACAGAAACAGGTTCTCCGGAGAAGCTGTGCATGTCCCATCCCCAGAAATGTTCAAGGCCAGGCTGGATGGAGCTCTGGTCTAGTGAAAGGTATCCCTGCCCATGGCAGGGGTTGGGACCAAATGATCTGACCTTCCCACCCAAACCATATTGTGATTCTGTGATCTCTTTTTGAATTAAATGCTAAAGGAGAAAATGAAACTGAAAAGACAAGCCTGGATTGAGCCATAGTCTACTAATTATAAAGTCATGTAAAAGAACAGATAGCAAAAAAGTGATATTTTATTGTGAGTTTCAACTCTAGTGAGGTTGATATTATGGAGCAACAATAAATTTAAAAACTTCAAATGAATACCTGAAAAAGGTTTGAAAGAATAATTGCATGAAAGAAAAAATTGCAACATATAAATTCAGTTTTGTATTTTCTGTGAAATTTTGTGCTGAAATTAAAGCAAAAAAAAAGCAGTTCTTTATTTGCGGTATTTTTTACTGCTGGCTGCCCCTTGAGAAACTCAGGTACTGTTCTTTTGTGTCTACTAATCAAACTAAAGCATCACCTTTTTGTTTACTACTCAGGAAGAATAACAAAAGAAGCATTAAGCCTTAAAGTCTGTCTTATCTTATGGCTTTTTTTTTGAGGGGGGAACAAAGAGGTAGGGTCTATTGGCATTTTACTTTTCTTCTTCCTTTGTACAGCTTCTAATGTGTAAGGTTTCCAGTCAACCAGAACACAGATGTCACATCCTCTGCCATACACACCTTGAAATTCACAGAAATAAAAAGTCATTTAATTGCTGGATATAAATATAGCTCTTCTTCAGATAGCTTGCTTCCTTGAAGTTCTTATGGTCAAATACTTCTCCTGATTGCTGCCATATTAAGCACAACACTTGAATTACTGAAACATCTCTATAAATTCTAGGATGAAAATTTAAGGTAATTCTGACATTAATTAATTCTGATCCTGTGCTTTGCACTTACTCTGTTTCTTTAACTAAAAATTACTGTCTGTATGAATGATACTTATGAATTATTTTCTTTATCTCTACTGAAGTTGTAGTTACAGCAGATCATTATTTGAAAGTCTAGGTCACAGCTTAAGAATAGAGCAGAAGATTGTAAATAGCAAACCCTATACATTCTTAATTACTTTGTTGTATCTACATCACAGGATTTAAAGACCCTTACGCTGTACCTGTGTTAGTTGCAACATCTGTTTTGTGAGAGACTTTTCAAACAAGTGCATTCAAGCCTGGTATAAATATGCAGAATTCTACCCGATGCGTTTGCTTAGAGGTAGGTCCAGATCAGTTTTTTCCTATGATAAATTTCTCATTTTATGATGTACAGTAATACTTGCTGTGGTGTCATACAAAATGGTGATTAAAAAGCACTATGAGAGTATAAAAAACACATCTTGGCTGAAGAGTGCCTGTGTTCAAAGGATGTGTACAGCTTTTTGGTGAAAGGTGCGACAGACATTGAGAAAATCTCTGTTAACCTTTAGAGAAAGAGCTTTCTTAGATATCCCAGAGTTGTTCTGTTTGTGAAATATCTATACAGTGTATATTTTACCTCATTGTTCTAAAAATAAATAAAACCCACACAGGCTGATAAAAGGTGCTGTGAACAAAGCAAACAGGTGAAGATGTGGGAAATGCTGCCACTGATAAAACACACGTCATGAATTTTCACAGCACAGTGGCTTTGTGCTCCCTAATAGAAGAGTTTAACTTCTGCTCCATGGATTTTGTCTTAAAGCACAATTTATGACTCCCAAGAATTTATGATTGAATGAAGAATGTTTCTCCACCTGGGCTGGCGGATCTTGATATTCCTTGTGTGAACACCTCCCTACTTGCACTGCAGCTCCCCTGCCCAGCAGACGTTAAATAACAACACACAGAGTGGCACCCAAATCAGCAGGATCATCACCACTTCCTACTGCAAAGTCAGCAAACAAAAAGAAGAAAACATGCTATTTTCAAACAGCTTAATATAGGGGAACAAGTTAAAATAAATATACATGCAAGAGCTGTGTAGAAAAGCAGATAAATCCCCACACATTGTCAGGGAGCAAGGTGTGTGCCAGTCTGTGCCAGGAGAGAAGAAAAATAGCAATTATTCAGGTGCACACAGAAATAAAGCAGTATTGCCCGCTCACCCAACTACAGCAAATAATCTACTTTTACTTACAGTAAATAAGCTACTTTTAAAAATTCTGTTTCTGTTCAGAGCCTTAAACTACCTTTGTCCTGTGGTTAAAAACTGCCCTCACAAACCCAGGAAGGGGAGACAAAATAAGTTCCAATGTGAAACACCTGAGCACGTTCCTTCCAAGGTGAGTATTCTTACTGAATTCTGTGGGCTACTTATGTATTTAAATTTGCACTCCAATATTTTGATAAATTGAAGTGTAGGCCATTCAATATTAAATTAATAGTTTCTATTCCAGTAAACTCTGTGTGGCTGGAAAAAGAAAGTTCAAAACATGCAGCAAACATTTTAAATAAATGCATTTAAACTTATGAAACACAATGTTAAACAGTAATAATTTCTGTGATTCCAGCAATTATTTTCAAGGGGATGCAGCTTTAACTTTGCATACTATTCAGCATGGGACTGGGAAGACAATGGGCATTTTTTTGAAATTTGACTTCAGTCGCACGAGTGGGGCCCTTCTGAAATTTCCCAAGTGACATTAAGGTCCCAGTCCTTGTGCAATTTGGACTGAAACTCCTGAGATGCTGTAAAGCAGGCACAAGCTGAGGGAGGCACGAGGAAAATGTTAGTTTGTCAATTTCAGCTTGACCCAAAATAAGCAACAAAAGAATCACAGTCCAGAACTGTTCAGGAAAGGCTCAACACAGTAACTTTCTTACATAAATTAACTCCTATGCTAGTAAAGAAAAATGCAAGAAATAATTAGTAGTTTTAAAAGAATTAATCAGTATTTAGAAAATACATCATTGCTGTCGTGGGAGACATTTAAAGCATGTGGCTTTCTTTTAGCAAATAAGAGAGGGGTTTTTTTGTTACTAAATATTTAATCAGAACAGATAAAAAAATCTCTGCAAAATCTCCTTCAAGCCACTAGAGGATGAGTACTTCTCTATCAAAATAAATAGTTAAGCTGTAATGTAGCTTATCTAAGCCACACTAATAAGCTGTTAGGCTGGTAATACAATTCAAATCCTAGTAAGTGTAAATGAGGGAGACAGGTTCAATCCTTATTGAATACTAAGATTAGTAATTTGTTTATGGAAACCTGACTATAAAATTATTTAAACTATGCACATTGGAACATTAATATGCATAAAAGGAAATAGCATTTCAAAAAATGACTAACTAATTAGGTAAGCAAAATAGCTTCTGTTATAAGGCTAAATATTTCCATATGAAAATAATGTAAACATTGCTTATATATTCTGTGAAAAGCTAAGAAAACTGTGATGAAGGTATGTGATCTGACTCAGAGCACTGTGTTATGTCCTGCTTGGCTGGCTGCATTGGTTGACCAGCTTATTTTTAAAGTTGTTATTTTCTGCAAATACCAGGCTACTCCACCAACAGAATTCATTGTCTAGTGTAGCTGTCAGTCCTGAAAACGTATTTTCCAATGCTTATCTAAAATGTCTTATTCCTAAAAAACCTCAGATATAGAGCAGAACTATCAAACCCTTTGGGGGTAGAGGAACAACTGGAAACCAGGGTCACTACATAACTGACTGTTCAGCCATCCTCTTTGTTAGGGAAGATCAGACAGCAGCTCAACACAATTAGCATGGGCCAGGAGCAGAGCTGGGGCAGAAAGATGGGTCAGGTTTGAGAGGAGAACGTTTTTTCAGATTGTCTGGTTTTGATGATTTGTTCTATAAAATTTTTAGAGAACTGGCCAAAGCTTGTTATTAACAAGTATCTTTGACAGCCTGTGCAGAAAGGTGAAGTCCTGTGAGACTGCAAAAGGACAAACCTTATTGAGAAGGAGGACAGAGAGAATTACAGCCCTGCTGCTTTAACAGCAAATCCCAGAGCAACCTGGGATATACACAAGTTATTTCAGAGCACTTGGAAGATAACAGGGAGACAAGTAGCAGCCTCTGTGGACTTATCAAGAACAAATCCTGTCAAATGTAAATGGAGTCGGTTCGAGCGGAGCGGTCACTGCAGCGCCCGGGCCGCAGCAGACGCGGAGGCAGCAGAGGGAGCCGGAGCGGCACCGAACACGCTGCGAGGAGGGGAACGGGGCTGGGGGATGGAGGAGCACAGACAGCCCTGAGGAATTGGGCTGGGGGGATATGGAGAAGCACAGACAGCCCTGGGGAATTGGGCTGGGGGGGATAAGGAGGAGCAGAGACAGGATGCGGGGACAGAATATCGTGGTCAAGCTGCTTGAGACCCTGACGAATTTTCAGTTCAGTTAGCATCACCAGTTATTTCTGCTCGTGATAGAGCTTTTGGCCACACATGAAGTGTGAAACTTAATGAAAATTGTAAGCAGGAATCCTCCTGTACCCTGTGATACGGATGTGAGAAGTCATTAGTTATGAGAAATTCAAATACTTCACTTTTGCAGAAGCAAATGAATAGAAGGCCAAAGAACAGGGGTTATCTTTCTGCTCTCTGTTAGCTGATTTACAGATCTCGTACCTTAGTTCTAGTAAGAGATAGCAGAAAAATCCCCAGAAGACTGGTAAAATAAAAATCGATTTTTAAAAATCAGCCGTAGGAAACCTCACTTGAGAAAACATACAGGTTCTTTGCAGTATGAGAAATGATAGGATTAGTGTTTATGCTTTTCATCTGACCCTGCTTCGGTTTCAATAGAACTGTAAAGTAATCATCCGCGAATTTCACTTGTGGAACAGTAAATAAGCAGCAAACGGTGAGCTGATCTTACGCAGGAGTGTCCGTTCCCGGCTGCCTGCCTGAGCCAGGGCAGCGCTCGGTCCCGCCTGGCTCCTCTGCATCGTCACTCGCACGGGCTCCGCGGGCGGGAGGCCCGGCAGCCCCGGAATGCCCCTCGGGCAGTTCAGTAACGCGCTGCTCCCGTTTTACGCCCGCGAGCCGGGGCGCAGCGCCGCTCCCCGTGCCCCGGCAGGTCGGCACAGCCCGGCCGCCGCCGGCCCGCCCGGGGGAATGGGGCTGGTGCGCAGCGCTCCGCCCCAGGCTCAGCCTGGCCCGGCGGGTCGCTGCAAACCCAGGCCCAGCCTC
>VXBC01005718.1:14098-24634 GCA_013399945.1 Ploceus nigricollis
CCCCCCAGCTCCTCCCGGCCCTGCCCCTCGCGGTGCGCGGCCCCCGCTCCCGGCACTTGCCATGGCCACTGCTCCAACGGGACGGGATCTCACCGGGAAGGGATTCCACCGGGAAGGGATCTCACCGGGAAGGGCCCGGAGCGAGCGGGCCCAGCGAGGAAACGAAAGCGAAAGCGGCGGGGAAGCGGCGGGGCCGCCCCCGGGCCGCCCCCAGCCCGGCGGGGACACAGCGAGGCCCGGCCCGCCCTTCCCGGCTGGAACTGGCCCTGGGTCCGGGAATGCCGGCAGGGCCTGCGGGGCCGGAACGGGACACACGGGGACAGGGACACACATAGGGACAGATACATGGACAAGGGACACACGTAGAGAGGGACACGCGTGGGGAAGGACAGGTATGGAGAGGGATAGGCATGGAGAGAGGTACACATGGAGAGGGACACGCAGGGACAGGGACAAATACATGGACAGGGACACGCATGGAGAGGGACACAAGGAAGAAGGACAGGTGTGGAGAGGGACAGGCAGGGACACGGACACACGTGGAGAAGGACAGGAGTAGAGAGGGACAGGTGTGGACTGGGACATACATAGAGAGAGATACACACAGAGAGGGACATGCAGGGACAGAGACACACTTCCAGGGACCCAGGGGCAGCCCCAGCTTCTCTGGGCACCCTGGGCCAGGGCCTCCCCACCCTCCCAGGCAGGAATTCCGTCCCACATGGCCAGGGACACCCCCATGGCACCCCAAAGGTCCCAGACAGCCCCGTGTTTGGCTGGACACCGATGTCTGGGTGAAAGCTGCAGCTGGGAAATGTCCCTGTGCATAATTTGGGAATAAAAACCTCCCAGCCCGAGAGACAGTCACCCCAGCGGGGAGGAAAAAAGGATACTGACATTCATAGAAACATCACTGATGCTTTATTCTTATTTTTCGTCATTAAAACCAGTCTCCAGCCTTTAAAGCACCACTGCTGCTTTAAAATTTAACAGGGTAATCATCACAAGCCATAATTCATCAGGGACAAAGGCAAGACATTTACAGACATTGTCTTTAAAATGTAAAAATCTGATTTGTTTTCTGGCCTTTAAAACCTGCAGCTTCTCACTACTCCTCATGAGTCAGACCTTATGAGAATTTTAAGCTTTTTCCTTTTTAAGGATTTACCTCTCAATATTTATCAGTGAGATACAGTAGAAATTCATGACATTTTTTACCTTTCTCAGGTTTTCCCCCTCTCTTTTTAAGGCATCTGGTCTTACCAAGTTTTTGAGAGTGCAAAAGTGCACAATTTCTGTAAATTCTTCAGCACTACTTTGTCTGAAGTAATTATTATTCTTTTACAATGGTCAGGTAATCAATCCCTGCCTTTGCATGCCCTAAACAGTGAGAGGTGCTACAGCCACATGTATCTTACTTGACAGCAAATTCAAAATAAACTCTGGTGTTTGCAGCCTTTTAATTTTCCATATTCAACTTTTATCCATTGCCAATTAAGAGTTTGTCTGGAATAATAAACCCTGAGGTATTTTTGCAGTGCAAAGTCAGAGGAGGATTTGTTTTCCAAGGATGACAGCAAAAAAGGAAAAACATTCCTCCTTGGAAAATGACTCTCTCCAAGCCCTCCCAGCCCCAGCCTGGGACCACCAGATCTCTCCGGGCTGTTCACCAGAATTGTTACAAAACCAGATTGAGCATCAGCTCAATCGCTGGCTGAAATAGTTTAAAATAACCAAAGTCATGAACAAAAATGAGGAAAAATTGAATTGCAGAAACAAATATTAAAATCAAACAATAAAGCAGGCTACCAACAGCTAAAGGCAGCAAATACCAGGGCATTTCTTAAGTGCAATTTCTTTGTTTTGCACCCATTTTCTGTTTTAATTCTATCACTAAGTTGATAAGGTGGCTTTTATGAAATTACAGAATTCTTTCAGTTCTGGTGACACTCAGCAACCTCAGCAGGACTGGAGCTGTGTCAGAGCCACCTTCTGAAGCTCTGGCACTTCAACAAAGCAGGACTGTGAGGAGGCTTGGATTGGGATTAAATATGGCTTTTGTATCCAGAAAGTAAGAAATAATCCACTCATCCCACTCTGGAGTACTTTAAAACCTGCAAGGCATAAAATACGCAAAGTTGCAGAAAATCTGAGATGTTTCAGGGCCTGCTGAAGGCTTGGTCTGTGCCTTTAATCTGCAACACAGGCAGGGAGTTCTGCTGACTTCCTATGCAAAGTCAGTGCCATGAGACAAATCAGGAAGGCAGGGATTCCTTTTCTACAGTATCAATTTCAGAGCATTAAAGCACCATATCTACATAAATCCCTGAGGAATAAAACCGCAGAACTTCATGAGTCCCCTGTGATTTCTGAGGTGGCATTCCCAGTATCCTCCTCAAAACAAACATAGGCTGCTCCTCTGGAGAGGTATTTGATTTTCTCTATCTCCCCCCCGCCGTTGCTCGGCTTTTGGAAGTGAATTTCAATCATGTCCTGCACACTTTCTTCATCCTCTTCCACCTCTGGGATTCCTTTCAGCAGAATGGTTTTCTTGGAAACCCTGCAGTGTGGCTGGGGAGGAAAGAACAAACATGGATTACACAGCAGCTGTGCCCCCAAAGGAACTTGCAGAGATGGGAATGAAATTCCTCACTCAGGTGTGGCTGGGATCTCTGATGAGGTTAAGACTTTAGATAGTGGAAATTTCTCTGGAAAGAGCAGGAATTCTGGATTCACACTACAATGAAGGGTCTGGAGGGGCCATGGAGGAGCAGCTGAAGGCACTTGGTTTGTTGGAGGAGAGTAAGGGGAGACTCATTCCAGTCTGGAGCTTCCTCCTGAGGGACAGCTCCCATCTCTGCTCTCTGGGAGCAGAGGAACAACACCTGGAGCTGGGCCAGGGCAGATTTAGGTTGGATTTCAAGGAAAGGCTCTTCCCCCAGAGGGTGCTGGCACTGCCCAGGCTCCCCAGGGAATGGGCACATTCCCAAGGCTGCCAGAACTCCAGGAGGGTCTGGACACTGCTCCCGGGGATGCCCAGGGTGGGATTTTGGGGTGTCTGTGCAGGGCCAGGAGCTGGATCCATGATCCTGTGGGTCCCTTCCAGCTCAGGAGATTCTGTGGTTCCACGAATCTGAGCCCACACCTTAACTGGTGTGTCCTGCACTCCTTAATGCAGCCACACTCTGCGTTTGGGGAGCTCTGATGGCTCCAGACAGCACCACCCCATAAAATCCCTGCCAGGACACGGCCCAGAGAACCCTGCTGGGTGTCCTGCACATTGCAGCTCATGCCTTAATTACAAAGGCCTAATTATACACACAGTTCTGCCCTGATCACCATCTGCTCCCAAAGCAGCAGACAACTGGAGGGAGAACATGATGAAGCAGCTCTGTGTGACAGAGTCACAATTTGGGCTGAATGGAGGAGTGCAGTCAAGGAATGGATGAGCAAATGTTGCATTTGCTGGACTCTGGGATCCTGGCAGGGCTTTGTGGCTTGGAGAGCTTTGGGCCTAAGCTCCTTCCCAAACAGCCCAGCACAGCCATGTGGGGAGTGCTGAGATAATTCCATCAAGGAAAGACAAGCACACCCTTTAAAAATAAATTACAGCTTCACATGGACTCAACAGCCTATTTCACACCTACACTCACTGTGAAGTTCACACAAAAGGAGTGAAAATTCTGCCCATCCTCCTATTTCCCACTTATCTGTTCTATCAGCCTGGAGCAGATTCTTTTACCTGAAACTTCCTCAAGTGGAAATCAAAATATGGGGAGACAGAAAGGATGAACCTCCTTTCCTCTGCACAGAAAGGGTATTTATATTTAGTACATCCCACAAAGCTGTAGCTTGCTGTAAGAGAATAAGAAAAAACCCCAGTTAATTATTTAATATAATTGAACCAGTATTTTATAAACATTTCAAAGACCAGGCTCCTCTTTGTGGATGTAGAAACTAATGTAGGATGGCAGACTTGTAGAGTCTTCATGTGCATTCTGCAAAAAGTTTATTTGGCACTTCCAATACAAAAAGCAAAATCATTAAATGCCCACAAAGCTCTGAAATAAATCTAAAGCAGCTGCTCCAAGTGGATGTGGCTCCACTGATCATGGAATTCCATGCATATGGGCAACAGGAATGCCTGTCCAACTGCATTGCCCTGCAACAGGAGCTAAAACCAAACCCATTTTCCTGATCTGCTGCTTGCAGGATGAGTGTCTGGCAATGCAGAGGGAAAAAACAGGTTTTATGGAAAAGTTCTGAAAGAAAGCTCATAAATGTGAGCAGGTTGTGTTTGCTCCAAAAGGATGTGATGAAAAACTGCTTTATTTCCCCACATCTCTGGGGGATCCATGAGCTCCCCATGGGAAGAGTTTGCAACACTCAGTGGTGACCCCAGAATGGAACCCAGGATGGACAATTTGGCCTCAATTTGGAGAAGAAAATAGTCCAGACTCTACCTCCAGGTTTGAGGAATGTGATGACAGCTGTCCCAGACCCCTTGTTGTAGGTCACATTTTCTATTTCTCCTCCTCCTTCTGCCTGCTCAGTTTTGTAGAAATGCAGCTCAAGTTTGTCCCTCATCCACTCTTCAGGAATGGGAAGCTCAGGTATGTCTGAAACGTTGATCTTCCTTCCAGAGACAGTGACATGGAGCTAAAAAGATCAAATTTTTGTGCACTTTGTGACTGAAAACACTGAAAAAAAAGAACCTAAAGCTTTTAAAGAGCTCAGATTTTGAGAGTTGCAAATTTCAGTTGTTTACCTCAAACTGGAATCCCATGTCAAGTTCCAAAGGCTTCAGTGTCACATTTGCTGTTCTGTTGTCCAGGTTCACACAGTGCTTGCTCATCTTTGTCAGTCTCAGGGCAACTGAGGGAAATCAGATATGAAAAGCTTTGTTTAATCACTGTAAACCCCAAATTATTCCCCAGTCTCTTTAAAAAAATCTCCTTTTGCATCAGTAAAGGAGAAATAAATAATAATTAGGCAACCAGATCCCAAGCATCCATGTCTACTTCCATAAAATCTCTGTGGTTTTATGTAGGCCAAATAATATAAGAACAAAATATTACATCAACTTTAATAATAACAATGAACAATAAACAATGTTATTAAAATAATATACAATAAACATAGCAATTATATGATTAATTATACATATAAAAATAGATTTTGAGTGGGACTAGTAAAACTTTTAAGCTGCCAAAAGATGCTCTTATTGTATAAAATATTAACAAAAGATTTTCTCCCATTCCATTCAAAATACCCTTGGGGGAAAACCACACCACTACCAGGTGAAATACAGCAGAGACATTAATTTGATAATTAAAATACACATCCTACCTTCTTCATCTTCAAAAGTCAGCAGTGCCTGCTTCTGATTGAGTCTGAAGGGGATTTTTGTGGCTGCCCCAAAGACACAGTGGGTGTCCATATCCACATCTGCCCCATCATCCTTCATCTCCTCCAGGTGAGTGAACTGCAATTTCATTTCTGCCACCTTCTTTTTAATCTCCAGCTTTAGAATTGACACAAGAAAAAGAAAACCTGAAAATCACCAATGCTGTGAATATTTTTGATTCCACTGCCTTCCATTTAATCCATGTCTGCTTGTTTTCATTCCTCTCACACTTTCAGTACCTCTTGGATTTATTTCCATATCCTCTGCCTGCTTCAAACTGTCTTGCCAGGGAAAATAAGCAACTTTCAGGTTTATTTCATATTGAAATTAGCAGAGGTTCAAATGCTGAACAAGTGGCCCCAACAGTCTTTAAGAGGGACAGATTCAGTGGGGAGGCTCAGGTTTCCCAGAGTAGCTGTGGCTGCCCCTGGATCCCTGGGAGTGTCCAAGGCCAGCCTGGACAGGGCTTGGAGCACCTTGGGACAGTGGAAGGTGTCCCTGGGGTTGGAATGAGATGGGATTTAAGGTCACTTCCCTGCGGCTGGAATGAGATGGGGTTTAAGGTCACTTTCAACCCAAACCATTCTCTGAAAATAAAAATCTGCCCTGCTAAGAGACCAATTTCCAAACATTCCACCTCCTTTACCGGATTATCCTGGGACCTGTGTTCTTCCAGCTCTTCTTTGAGTTTTTCAATCTCTTTTTTCAGCTCAGTGTTTTCTTGGCTTAGCAGCAAGAGTTCCTGCTACAGGCCAAAAAGATGAAATGCAAAATTAAACACTTAAATAAAGACAGAAATGTATTTCAGCAACATCTGGGCAGTTTCTGCCATGCTGCTCCTCTTCCCTCTTCATGTCCTTCTCCTTCCTCCTGTCTGCTCTGTAATTCCTCCAGAACAAGGAATCCTGCTTGGACACCAAGTTCTGGAAGCAAATCCAGGATTTCCTGGACAGGGAATGTGAGAGGATGAGAAGGAAACAGAGCAGATGTTGTCAGCTCCAGCCAGCCACGATCACAAGGTGGCTCCTGGGGAGTCAGCAACCACTGCAGGCACTTGGAGCATTTCCCATCAGCTGAAGGCCAAAGCCACATGGTGATAATGACCTTTCCTGGGTACAAATCCAAACTTTTGTGATTAAAGAACCAAAATCAGCTTTCAGAAAATCTCTCCCCAGCCTGAGTGTGTTTAAGCTACTAATTATATTGTAATAGCTTGAAGCCATAATTTCTCATTAATGATTCACCAAAGCTCACTGGAAGCACCTCCTTGGCAGCCTGTGGAACCTTCTGCTGTTCCTGCACGTGGAATATTGAGGGAATGAACCAAGGGGCTCTGGAACCAAGCAGTTCCAGAAGGAAAAACCCTCTTCAGTCAGGCCCTGGCTCTTGCCCAGCTCACTGGCACTTAAGAAATGCTGATCCTTTGGGTGCTGTGACCTCTCATAGAACAGGGAGTTGGCAAAGCAGTGGAATCACCCCACTGGGCTTTATCCCCTTCACCCAGACCTGAAACTCATCTGTAGGGGAGAATCTTGAAGAGGAAGGCTGGTTCTGTCAGGTTTCATCCCAAAACAGATTCAGTTTATTGCATTGTCTCTTTGCTTGCCAGTGAAAAACTGAAGTGCAGCAAAAAATGTGTGGAAAATTCAACCAGTGCAGCTACACACTGGTAAAGCCACTGAAACTGGGAATGTTCCTCCCATTTTCCTATCCCACAGCTCCTTCCCAGCCCTCCAAACACCACCGGACTCTGCATACCTCACAGCTGATAATTCTGTCCTTACGCTGCTTCTCCTGCTCCTTCAGCTCTGCCAGCTTCTTCTCTGCTCTATCACACTCTGCAGCAGCACTTAATTTGGAGAGAAGAAGGTCAACTTTTACATTTTCAGCATCTTCCACTCTTTTCTGGAGAGCAAAAAGAAGAAGTGTGGAAGCTCTCAGTTCAGTCAAAGAGAGAGCAGAGAATTCTCCCAGGCCGGAGCCTGGGAAATTTAGAGAAAAGGAATTACAACAATTCTTATCTCTACTCCTTGTTGGACACATGTAGAATATAGTCTAGAAATTGTTTACCCAAGGTGATTACTTGATTAGATTCTGGTGATGGTGTTTGGATTCAATGACCAATCAAATACACAGCTGTGTCAACTCTCTCAAGAGAGAGTCACAAATTAATGAGTTGTTAGTGAGAACTCTGTTAATGTAATATACTGTAATATAGAAATATAATATAATATACTATAAGATAATAAAACAATTCATCAACCCTCTAAACCATAAAGTCAATACTAATTATTACCCAACTGAGAGCCTGCAGCAACAAAGAAGATTTTAAATTTTTTAAAGGTTTATTTCTAGAGGAACAGACAAAACCTTGGGTAAGCCCTTTGTATTTATTAATTTTTAACACTCTGGGTAAATATTAAACTTACAAGAGTGGGATCAACACAAGCACAAAGCATTGAAGAACAGAACACATTAAAGATGTTATAAACATGGGGGATTTGATCTGATTTTAGAAGGATACACTAATCTTTATCTTTTAGCAAATTTCCATGATTCCATGTGCTTTACAGAACTTGCCTTCCACATCCTCAGCTCTTCCTTAAGTTTTTCCATCTCTTCCTTGGATGCCCCAAGTGGATCAGGGGGTACCATACTCTGCAGAGAGAAGAGGAACACGTTGAGTTTCTCCTCTGTTGGGCAACAACTGAGACACTCCAAACGATTCTAAAACAATCTTTAAACAATTAAAAAGTTTAACAAAAAAAAATTTAAAACATCATTCACTTAGGTGAAATCGTTGAATTATTTTAATGGCTGGACAGGAAAAAATCTATGAAAATGTGAATTACTGGCCAGCCATTGTTATTTGCTAATTACCCAACTGCTAAAATGCACAGGTTAATACTTACCTATATAATAAATCAAGCTAAATAATAAATCAAAAATTTATTTTTTTAGCTAAAAAATAAATGAAGTTGTCTCCATGTCCTTCCACACAGAACTAAGCCCCTCAATGCCACAAATGTTTAGCTCTGCTTTCTCAGCAGCTCCTCCAGGAGGAGGTGTCAATAAAAAAAAATAAAAGTGAAAATGGGATTTTCATCTTCCAAGCTCAGGGAGATGGGATAATAAAAGGTAATATCAAGGAAGGTGATAAAAGAACCATTTCAGAATTGAAATTCAGGGCACAAGTTCACAAGGGCAGGGAAACTACAAAGCCCAAAGAGAGAGAAAATCTCTGTTCTGTTTCTATGGCTGCAATATTCTGCAGAAAAAAAGAATAAATCCAAAAAGATCTGCAGAAAATTCCCTTTTTACTCAAGATTACATAAAGCTTGAATGGGAACCATGAAATTTAGGCATGGAAAAGGTCTAAATTAGATAATCCATGGAAAAGATCTGAATAAGATGATCTTGTCAGTTCTCTTGGCAATGCTGGGTATTTCCTAGAAATAATAAAGTGTTTCTTCCAGTTTCAAATCAAGCAACAGGGAAATACCCATCTGTGTCTCAGTTACAATGGGGAAAATATTCCTTCACTCCAGGGATTGAGTGCAGGGAATAAAAAGGATGCACATGCCAACAGCTGGAAGATAATAAGAAAAAGGATTTTTTACTAAAAATGGTTTGACACAACAGTTTCCATCCTGAAAGAAGGAAAAAAATCACCAAGAAAACACAAGAAACCCCAGGGAAAGTCCCATCCAAACCACTTGTGCACTGCTGGAGCTGAATCCCAGGAAAAGGGAAATTCCCCTAAAATCCTCCACAAAGATGAGCAAGAGAGGCAGGACAGAAAGTTCTACAAGGATCTGTGATGCAGAATCTTGGGAATGGGATTCTCCCTATGGAAACAGCAGGTGGAAATGGGGAATGTCCCAAGTATTAAAGGGTGGAAGAAGGTGAGACAAGCAGAAGCAGTGGTAGCACAAACCTTCAGTCAGAGATAGAAAAGTCAAATACAGATTTTACTCCCAGGCAGCACATCAGGGAATACTTACAAAACCATTGTCTTGTAGAGATAACGGGGGGCTTGTAACATCCATGGAAACCTGAGGGAACAGGAAAAAAATGACAGCTTTGTGTGTACTGTTTGGGGATTTTTTTATGCAATACAATATCAAGAATACCAGAAGCTGTGCTGAGCTGAAAGAATTCTTAAACATAAATGTGTAATTCCATAAGAAAAAGCGACAGATATTGGCTATCTGAAGCCTCCTTCCTTACAAGGAAATAAAAGCCAGAGACAGATGTGAGGAATTCTGCAGTGCACAACTCAACTTTGCTGTTCTGGTAGTTCTGTATTTCCCTTTAGGCCACTTTTGTGCTGTTACACACATGGGAACAGCCTGTGTGTTCTGTGCTTGAGAGCCTGGAGAAAAGGGAACCTCAGAGAGGGCCTGAAGGGCTCCAGGAGAGCTGGAGAGGGACAAGGCATGGAGGGACAGGACACAGGGAATGGCTTCCCACTGAGAAAGAGGAGATTTGGGTGGGATATTGGGAAGGAATTCCAGCTGGGAGGGTGAGGAGGAGCTGGAATGGATTTCCAGAGAAGCTGTGGCTCCCCCTGGATCCCTGGCAGTGCCCAAGGTCAGGTTGGACAGGGCTTGGAGCAGTCTGGGACAGTGGAAGGTGTCCCTGCCATGGCAGGGGTGGCACTGGGTGAGTTTTAATGTCCCTCCCAACCCAAACCACTCTAAGATTCTACAAAACCTGCTTAGCACAAATGGAAACACTTTCACACAGCAGAAAATTAAAAATCTGGAATCCATTGCCACAGCATTTTGTGGACACAGATAAAAAGGAATTTGGGGAAGCTCCCAGGCCACTGACCAGGACATGCCAAGGTGCAGAGGTTCCCAAGCCAATCTGTGGCTGCCGGGGCAAGGTTTGACCCTCTAAGGTTTAGGGTGGATACTCCACAGGTCTGACACTCTCTGACCGTGAAATCCCAGCAGGAGCAGCCCAGATTCCCGACCCTCCCACCTGGGAATCCTCACCTTGATTCTGAGCCGACACCCCCTTCACTCACAGGCTTGAAACGGAGCTGAGGGATCCCGGAATCCCCTTCTGGTTTGGATCGAACAACCAAAATTCCGACACTTCTGTACAGTTTCCTGGGGGAA
>VXBC01005718.1:25796-37558 GCA_013399945.1 Ploceus nigricollis
GGTTCCCGCGTGTCTCTGGCTGTGTCCGTGTGGGCTGAGGGAGGAGGCGCTGCCCCGGCCGCCCCTCAGCCGCGCCCTGATGAGGCTGACGGGCACAAATGTGGAGAAAACGGGGAAATCCCGGGAAGAGGCGGGGAAAGGGCGGTGGGGCAGCGCCCTCAGGGCGGGCGTGAGGGCGGCCCTCGCCTCACGGCGGAGCCGCTGCTCTCCCGTCCTGTGAAATCAGTGACACAAACTTAGCGGACTGTGCTGAATTTCTTTGTGTATTTATTTACTTGTAAGTCTCTCGAATTACGTGGTGTATTATAAGGAATATGGTTTCCTTCTGTGGCAAAAAGCATCCCGGACAGGAAGAGCCCTTGCGGATGGAGATGGCGCATTCCGAGAAATTAACATATAGAAGAATTCTGGAGAACCGAGTGTCAGCTTGTCACCGAAATGTGACCTCTAAAGAGGTTTCCGGGAAAAATAAACCCACTTGGATTTCAGTGGTGATCGTGTTGAGGAAGAGAAAGCACTGGGTTCTCATCCAAGGGAGGGTAAAAGGCTGGAGAGGGGCTTTGAATGAGGGCTGGAGGGACAGGACCCAGGGAATGGCTCCCACTGCCAGAGGGCAGGGATGGGTGGGAGATTGGGAATTGGGAATTCCTGGCTGGGCTGGAATTCCCAGAGCAGCTGGGGCTGCCCCTGGATCCCTGGCAGTGCCCAAGGCCAGGCTGGACATCGGGGAGGTGTCCCTGGGAGCAGCCTGGGACAGTGGGAGGTGTCCCTGCCATGGCAGGGGTGGAATGGAATCTTTAAGTCCCTTCCAATCCAAACCATTGCATGATCCCACATAGATAACTAAAGGAAAGAGTCCATATCCTAGACTAAGAAGGAAAATGAAGCACATTACTTTCAGCTTTCCTTTCACACTAAGCAGAGGGATATTTTAGTGTTCCCCTCAAAACTGCAAACAGACTTGTACTCATTGGCCAAAGGATTTTGTCTGGGTTGCAGTCAAACAGTGCTGACTGTTCACGACATTAATCCTCAAAAATTCAAAATATGCCAAATAGTTGGGGAAAGTGTAAACGCTGACTTTGTCACTTTGCAGATGTGGACTCTGCTTCTGGAGAAAAAGCAGACGGAGCTGGATAACAACAAAGCTCTGTGGTGGAATTGGTTGGGCTCTGTGAGCACACTTGAGGAGGTCTGGGCTGGAGCAGCCACATTAAGGACTTCAGAATTTTTGCTTTCACTGGCTCCACAAGGGGGATCTTGGATTGCTCCCTGCTTGGATAGTGAGCACCTCATGCCACTGAATTCACTGGGAGTTTTAGCCACAGCGTGATTGTTACGGCAGCTTCCAAAGTCCTTATCTGTCTTTCCAGATAAGTGGATGAAATTCTGACCCTGCGTTTGAGGGTTTGTTATTATTGTTTTTGTTATTATTTTCTGCCTTGACAATGGCTAACAATGTTTACTATTGCTTTATAAACACAAAGTTGGTTACCAATGAGTAAAAGGGAGAGGTTTGCTGGAGTAGCCAGGGAGGAGGAGGTGGTTCTGTTATGACCTAAGCCCCGCAGATTTTCAGATTCAAATGTCAGAGTGGTGGGCTGCTCTCCAGTGGCCGTGGTCATGTTGGGATCTGAAGGAGCTTTATTTCCCCGAACTCCAGGGAACGAGCAGCGTCAGCCTGGTTACACGGCCAGCTTTGGGATTTGAGCTGAACAATGTGTTTGTGCTTGTTTGGTAAAGGGAGTTTGTTGGAGATGCTGACCTGGGCCAAGTTCCTTAGCTGAAATGGGGTTGACTTGGAGTTGATATCTTAGTGCATTTCTGGGTGTTGTGGATTTATGGTGTTAGCCTCATGTGAAGTGGAGTAAAGGGAAACGTGTGGATTTCATAACTCTGAGGAGTTTTGCTAAAGGGGAAAATGGAGGAGTAAAACACAGCATGGAGTACAAGAAGCTTCACAGCTCTCTGAGCTGCCTGCATTGAATCCCAACATGCTCTTCAGGAGCCTGAAAAACTCTGGACGAGCCCTGGAACTGGAAACTTGAAAAAAGAAAATCATGATCAGGACTCATCTGCAGCAAGAAATATTCTGAATAAGCTGGAGGAAGTTTCACAGCCATAAGGTACCTGTTGTTGGTACCAAAACTATTTCACTATAGCTCAGTTAAGAATCTCATGGAGTTACCTTCAGAGGGAGAAAATCTGGGTTCTTTTAACACTACAACAGATTCAAAGAGGAAAGTAAATGGAAATTAGATGCCTGGGGGTTAGTGGTGTCTTCCCTGCTCATCTCCAGGATTTTCAGAGTCTAGAAAATGGACCTTTTGTAGTTTGTGGTGCTTTTGTATTTTATTAATACCTGGGAAAAACGAAATAAATTTCCAGGTTCTTCTTTAAGGAGCTGCACGTTGTCACACAGGCAGGACACAATTGTGGTGACTGCTGTACCACCTCCCAGCCTCAAGAATCCCTACTAAATTACTGAGAAAAACCCCTACCGACCTCAGGCAAGCAAAGAAATCTTTCTGTCCTTTCTGGTGCTGTGCCAGTGTTGAGGAGTGGATTGGGATCTTCCATTTATTGTGTTCTCAGGATCTGTAGGTGATAACTGAGCCTTCAAAAAGCAGCAGCAAAATCCATCAGGATAAGAGTTCTGGATCTCACTGCTGAGGCACCAAAATCTGGAGTTATCAGACCTTGATGTCAACGAGACTCCAAGAACACACTGATCCCTCAAGAAGTTTCCAATCCTTCAACTCCCTGTTTTCTCCTGAGTATTCATGCAGCCAGTCCAGGGTGGGAAATGAACCAGCTTCAAAGTGAGCCCAGAACCAAGCTGGGTTTAGCTGGCTCGTTTCTCCACTCCAGCTCATCCTGGTGACGTGCAGCGGGGTCAGCTCAGGGAGGGTGAAGGGCTTCACTCTCCTCTGATGAGGGACAGGGGACCCAGCACAGGTTCCAGATTGTGTTTTAAGGGGCCAACATTGTAGACAGCACAAATCCTTTTTTCAGCCCTTTTTATTTCTAGCAAGGCAAAGGAGGAAAATAGACCTGACAAGGAACACCCTGAGTTTAGGTGTCAGTACCTGCCTCATAAATGTGCAGTTGCCTTCCCAACACAAGCAGAAGGATGAAGTGAATGCTCTTTACCAATCTCCATGGTTCCCAGGAAGGATTCCAGCAGGAGCTGGGGATGTTCCAGCTTCCCTGGGCTGTGTGTCCCGGGAAGCAGCGCTATGAGGCAATGCCTGGGCTACAAATAAATCCCAGCACGGCTGCTGAAAGCAAACAATGCAGAAGGAATCATCTGAGATGCACATTGGCAGGCCTGAATCCCATTCCTGTTCTTTGGAAAATCACTGCATGTTAATGAAATAATGAATTTAAACTCATTGCAAATGGCACTGTTGGTGTTGCAGGGAGGATTAGTGGTTATTGAGGCAGAATAAATTCCAAGTGCAGCCTGTTTTGTGCTGAGAAGATGGAAATGAGAGGGCAGGGAAAGCAGGAGAGCAGGTGTGGAGATGTGCCTGACAAAAGTAACATTCTGTGGGACACAGGGAATGGCTTCACACTGCCAGAGGGCAGGGATGGATGGGATATTGGGAAGGAATTCCTGGCTGGGAGGGTGGGCAGGCCCTGGCACAGGGTGCCCAGAGAAGCTGTGGCTGTCCCTGGATCCCTGGAAGTGTCCAAGGCCAGGTTGGACAGGGCTTGGAGAAGCCTGAGACAGTGGGAGGTGTCCCTGCCCATGGTCTTCAATGTCCCTTCCAACCCAAACCACTCTGGAATTCCATGATCCTATTAAAAAAACCCTACATTTTCTTTTTGTTGCTGTTGTAGTCAGCAGGATTTCTGAAAGAATATAACTCTGAATGAAAACTACCAAGATGATCTTTTTGGTCATATTTAAATAAGTGCCTCAGTCTCTAGAAATGATTTTTTGGAAGCAATTGTGACATTCCCCCAATTTTTGGTTGTTTTTTTTTTTTTTATTCCCCAAAATTGTTGTATACCATCCATTCTTCTCAACATTTACTGACTGTCAAGCAAAGAGAAAGTCTTAAATGGAAAGCCATGGTGCAGCTGAGATGAATTAAAAAGTGAATATGTGCAAGTTAAGACATGGGAATTGCTCATGTAGATACTTCCAGGAAGGAGAATAATCCCAGTGTTCTAGAGCTTTGTCCTTGACACGTTCCTGGAAAAACTCATGAGTGGTGAGGAAAAGTCATTTCTGAGAAGCTGCTAATGAGAGCTGGGTGTGCTGGGGTTGGTTCATTAACAGCCCTGGTTTAGTTCATCCCACTCCCAGTCCTGACAAACCCCGGGATCTCAGCCCTATATCCTGACATTCCAGAGCTCATCTCCCACCTTACCAGCCCTGACTGGGAGCACTGGCAGCGAGCAGCTCCCGAGTTCAGGGGCTGCAGCTCCTCCTGGCAGCCGAGCCTGCAGGGTTTGGCAGAGGGAGCTGCCCGGGGAGGATTTCACATCCTTCATCGGCCCGGGCTGTGCTGGGAGGCCCGGGGAAGCCAAGGATGGATCGATGGAGCAGTGATTCCTTCCCTCCTGTGGGAGTCCCACTTCCTTCTCCGGGGGACACCTCTGCAGACAGATATTCCCTAGAGGGGAAATACAGGAGATTTCAGGGGCTGTGTTTCCTTCCTTTTCCTTTTCCCTTTCCTTTTCCTTTCCATTTTTCCTTTTCCTTTTTGTTTTAATCTTCCTTTACCTTTCCCTTTTTCCCTTTCTGTTTTCCTTTCCCTTTTTCCGTCTCCTTTTGCTTCTTCTCTTCCTTTTCTTTTCTCTTTCCCTTTCTCCCTTTTCCTTTGTCCCTTTTCCTTCTCCTTTCCATTTTTCCTTTTCCTTTACATTTCCCTTTTTCCTTCTCCTTTCCATTTTTCCTCTTCCTTTACCTTTCCCTTTTCCCCTCTTTTCCTTTCTCTTTCCCTTTTTCCTTCTCCTTTTCCTTTCTCTTTCCCTTTTCCCCTTTTCCTTCTCCTTTTTCTTTCTCTTTCCCTTTTCCCTTTTTCCTTCTTCTTTTCCTTTCTCTTTCCCTTTTTCCTTCTCATTTTCCTTTCTTTCCCTTTTCCTTCTCCTTTCCCTTTTTACCTTTTCCTTCTCCTTTCCCTTTTCCCCTTTCCCTTTTCCTTTCCTCCTTTCCCTTTCCCCCTTTCCCTTTCCCCCTTTCCCTTTTAATTTTTTGCATTTTTTCCCAAAATAACCCAGAGCTGAACTGTTTTGAACTCATATTTCAGTTTCTGCCTTCACTCTTGTACATAAAGCACCTTCTGAGGATAAAGCACCAACAACTCTCAGCCCAGCTCATTTCCAAGTGTTACCAACTCCTAAAAACTGTTTTGTTTTTACAGGATTTCTTTAAAATCTGTTTTTTATGGCACTGATTCTGGCTGAAGATACTTTCCTGTGTCCAGCTCTAAAAGAAGTGGCTCCTAATCCTGAATTTTCTGGTTTAGATCTGACAAGTTTCACATTAATTCAACATTAAATATATACTCCGATGTTATTCACAGTCTTAAAATTCTCTGAATGAATTTGCGGTTTTATGATTTCACAGCACAAAACTGAGTAAGTTTTAGGGAGGAGAAAACTTTTTAAAAAGTTGGATAAAAAGCAGTTATGGAAAGAAAGAAAGAAAATACATTGAAATATATTGAATTCCTCAGGAATTACCTTTCCCAGGATGAGTGTGCTGGCAGGAGGAATCCTGCATCAAAGCCTCGGATATTCCACAGACAGTAAATTTTGGTAAATTTGTATCACCAGCTCCTGGGGAAAGATGATTCATTGTGCTCTCATCACCCTGCTCTAAATTTGGGATATTGATTTTTTTAATGGGATGCAGCTGCTACTCTTCAGGGAAGGGAGAGAACGGAGTTTCTGGGGTGACACTGCCAGCTGGGGAGCTTTGGAAATCTGCTCAGGTTGGGCTGGGATTCCTGGAAAAGACCTGGATCTGGTCTGCAAACCACTGGATATCAACTTCACACATGTTCCACCAGGATGGAAGCATGAACACAGAAAAAAATAGGAAAACTGGAATAAACCAGAAGGAAACAAAAATTAATCTGATTTTCATGAGGGTAGTCCATTGTGGCAATGATATCAAGGAAAGCCTTTGATTATCAGTTTTTCTAAGGCTGCATTTGAATATTTTGAGGTCATGGGATCATGGAGAGGCTTGGGTTGGAAGGGACCTTAAAGATCCTCTCGTTCCAAGGTCCTGAATTCAGGCTGAATTTCCATCCTGCTTTTGGCCTGGATGCAAACCCCGGTTTGTCACTTGAGCCAGCCACACTGGGTTTGTGACAGTGCAAAATTTGCCTAAAACTGTAAACTCGTGAATATCCATCTTTAAATGCAGTCATTCATACCCCACTGGGGCACTTTGGTGCTGTTTAAAAACTCCTCACACTGAGAAAAGAAATCCTTTTCACTTACTTTGTGAGAGCTGCAAGAATTCTTGTTTTACCTTTTCATCTTCAAGTGGCAAGAAATATAATCTTCCATTTATTATCCCACTGATATTTTTTTTCCACAGTGCCTGGAGTGGTGTTTAATAATATTTACTTCTGGGCAAGATAAATATCAGAGGAATATTAATCAATTCTATTGTAAATAACAGAGAATTTGTGTTTTCCATTCACAAATGAAGCCTCAGAATGACTGGGAATGTTTAAGAGCAATTAGCTGGGTTATTGTGATCCATTCTTGACACTTTGGATGTGGTGTTGATTTAAAAGAACTGGAGTTTGTGGATGTATTTGTACAATGGAATTAATCTCACTGAAGGGGATTGGTTTGCCTTTGGAATTGTTATTTAGGAATGAAGTGTTCTAATGGCTCTCAAGCTGGCAGATTAAGAGAAGCACAGGCAGAGCATGAAAAATAAAGACAAATTAATGTTATAAAAATAAAATGTGATCAGTCACAACCTGCCAAGTGTGTGAACAAAGCAAAGGGGAGTTTTAATAAATGTGTAAAGAGGAGATTGAGGCCACAGTCATGTAAAAATTACTTTAATGGAGTGATGTTACCATGGGATAGGATAGTCCATTTTATTTCATAATCAGAAAGAGAGGAGAGAAAGTAGACTTTAAAAAAGAAGTAAAGGAAGGGAATTCCAACTCCATAAAAAACCCACACACACCAGGATAATCTGGGAAGGAGACAGTGGCTCACAGGGACAGGAAATAAAGAAATATCTGAAGCACAGGATGATGAGAAGAGGAAAGTGTGAGTTACCCACAGCAAATCATTTCCTCAGTGAATTATCAGGCTGAAAAGCTGGGATTGCCTCCTTTGGAAGCCCAGAGCTCCAGCAGGGCATTCCCTAGGGAAGATGCTGAGTGGGACCACCTAGAGGAGAAATCCCAAGCACTATTTCAGAAGAAGATGGAATAATCCATACTTTATAGACCCATTTCCAGCCATGTTGTGCAAGCAGGGATTTCCAGGATTAGGAGGCAATGCCAGGAGAGCATGAGTTGGCACCACTGGATGCTGCAATCGTGGAATTCCATGTGTGAGGCCATGCCAGAGACAGCAGCTGGCTGCTCCCGAGCCCACAGGATGGGAATCATGGCTAGAAGGAAACCCACAGCCCAACCCTTCACAGAAGTTAGGCAATGCTGACAGAGATCTCACACATCACACTGAAATAAATAAATTAAGAGTACCCAAAAAAAGCTGATAAAATCTTGAGTCATTAGGAAAAGACAGAAAGTTCATTTCCTCAGCAGCTGGAGCAGACAGCAGGAGGGAGGAGAGAAAATCCACGGGCAGGGGGCGGGAAATGAGAGTTGCAGACATGGAGGGACATCTTAGGCAATGCTGCTGAGACCAATCCCAGTGTGTTATCACCAGCTCCATCTCGCTGGGGTTCAGGAGGCATTTAGCCTCAAACTGCAAATACATCAATGTGTGAACTTGATTTTTGTGGAGCTGGAGGTTCTGACCTTGTACAAGGACAGATTCCACCACCACCATATCAGTGTCCAGGCTGATGAGATAATATCTGGATTATCCCTGTGGAGGATCCCTGGATTCTGCCACAAACTTTGGAATACCACACAGAGTGAGGAGTGGGGGAACCTGGTGATGGCCTTGCTGGGAGACCAGGACATGGCACAGGGAGGGGTTTGTCCTAAGCTGTGAACATCCCTTTAAATGAGAGCTGCAGACATGGAGGGACATGTTCAGCAATGCTGCTGAGACCAATCCCAGTGTGTTATCACCAGCTCCATCTCGCTGGGGTTCAGGAGGCATTTAGCCTCAAACTGCAAAGCAGATGAATTTGGTGCTTGGTTTCCAAGAAGCCAAGGACAGATTCCACCACCACCACATCAGTGTCCAGGCAGATGAGATAATATCTGGATTAGCCCTGTGGAGAATCCTTGGATTCAGCCACAAACTTTGGAATACCACACAAAGTGAGGAGTGAAGGAACCTGGTGATGATCTCCTGGAGGACCAGCCCAGGACATGGCACAGGGAGGGGTTTGTCCTAAGCTGTGAACATCCCTTTAAATGAGAGCTGCAGACATGGAGGGACATGTTCAGCAATGCTGCTGAGACCAATCCCAGTGTGTTATCACCAGCTCCATCTCGCTGGGGTTCAGGAGGCATTTAGCCTCAAACTGCAAAGCAGATGAATTTGGTGCTTGGTTTCCAAGAAGCCAAGGACAGATTCCACCACCACCACATCAGTGTCCAGGCAGATGAGATAATATCTGGATTAGCCCTGTGGAGAATCCTTGGATTCAGCCACAAACTTTGGAATACCACACAAAGTGAGGAGTGAAGGAACCTGGTGATGATCTCCTGGAGGACCAGCCCAGGACATGGCACAGGGAGGGGTCTGTCCTAATGATCATCCTTTTCCAGACCTAGGTGACCATTGTCCAGCTGGGATTCACAGCGTGGTGGACACCTTGTCCCATGGTGGGCACAGGAAGAGGACAGCAGCTCTTAGCCTGGTTTTTGTGGAAGGAGCTGCTGGCAGTGCTGGAATTCTGCATCCCAAGGCGTTGGAAGGCCTTAGGCTCAAGGAATCCCAAGGAAAGAGTGGAAGAGAGAGCCTGAGCAGGCAGCTCCTGGAGATTCAGGGGTTTTCCCTTTTCCCTGCACTCCAGATCTTTCTGTGTTTTCCACAGCTGTGTTTTTATGGTTGGACTCGATGATCCTAAAAGTCTCTTCCAACCTCGGTGATTCTGGATTGCTCTGGAAAAAACACCCAAGGAATTCAGTGCCCTCCAGCTTTTCCAAAGTGCAGAGTTTAGGGAGGAATGATGGAGTGCTGGGCTATCCAATTCCATCCTGGGGCTAATAAATTCCTTTTTTAATCCATCTACCAGGAATATCAGGAACAACACATCAAGAACACAGAGCAGGAGATGTTTGGATGATGGTTAAAAAGACTGATTTTCCCAAAGTATTCATGGACCTGTCTAAATTTTCTCAATTATCATTCCCAAAAATATAATTTTCTCAATTTCTCATTCCCAAACTCATGGCAATATTTTGCTTCTGAAAACTCCCAACCTGTCTGTGCACAGCTTAGGGGATGAAAGGAATTGTGATTATTCCTTTCTCAGAAGTAATTTTTCCTTGCAGTTTATTTATGCCTTTGTAGACATAAATAATTACTATTTCACAGATGGGAGGATTTCTTAGAATTCCTTATTTTTAAAGCTTGGGAGCTTACAGGAATATTTATTCCCCCAAACTCCTTGAACAGAGAGTCTTTTTCCCAAAAATTGTCTCCACGTGCTTGAATGGTCACCAGTGATTCAACTCCAACCTTCCTTTCACCACTGTGAAAATAATTAATATAAAATGCTTTAAAAATTCCTGCAATGTCAATCCCAGATGTTTCATGTACGTCTGCCAGGCAGTAACATTTTTATTTTTATATATATAAAAACATAAGATATGTTATATAAATATATATTACANTTTTGTGAAAGGACATAATTTTTAAACCTCTGATTATTTGGTGTCTATTTAATACCCAAGGGACAAATCTGACATCTCCTACCTGTGCTGCCAAAGGCCTCAATTCTGTACATCTGACCCTTTGCATACATTAATTTTGCACGTGAACATTCATATTTTCATAAACCCCCCCAAGCTGTTGCAGTTGGCTTTGCCCTGGCTGGAGCTGCAAGTTGTTTTTAATTTTCAGAGTTTCTTGGCAATCCTTGGAGCCTGTTTGTCTTGGCACCCCCCTAGCCCATTACCTATTCCTCAGTACCACAGGCTGAATGCTCTGTTTACAGCATTTTGTCCTTTTTGTCTGGATTTCTGTAGCTGTAAAATGAAAACACAGAAGGACATCCCTGAGACATTTGTTAATTTTATATCTATTTTCTATCTATCCAGTATATACATTTTAAATGTTGATAGGTTGCACTCTTTTCTGGAGAGCAACTGTCACTATAGGGCTTCAAATATTTGCACTTGGCAAACGTTCAGGTCTTTTATGAGTGAATCCATTCTTCTCTGCTCACATCTGCTCTTAATAATCCCAAATGTTTGGGGTTTGTTCGGCTTTCACATGAAGGTTTTTGTTTGCTTTCTCTAAACCAAAGCACCACTACACACAATGGTCCATTCTTGTCTCCCATTGATGTTGCTGATAAAAATGGGAATCGGTTTCAAGGAGAATTCGACTACGAGACAAAGGAGAGAAGGTTTAAAAATATTTAGTTCTGGGAGAAAATCCTCCCTGAAAGATTAACTTAACCCTGGGACAGTAAATAGCAACATCATTGGCCAAGAAGTTCTCACGTTATCAAATTCTTCTGAAATTGCATCATCTGAAGCCTATAAGGGACAGAAAAAGTTGGGAAATATCATTAAAAATTCTCCTGTCTTTCCTTAAGGGCAACAAATGTGTGAAAAATTTAGAAATCTTGTGTCTAAACAACAAGGTGTCCATAAATATCTATACAACAAGACCTTTTCCAACATGAAATACATAAATAGTGATTTTTCTTATTGGTCTAAACCCTAAATGTAAATATTCTATGAATTCTTTCCCAAAACCCACCATTTCTGCATCACTTTTGGCTTTCACTGAAGCACAAGGCATCCAAGCAAAGAGGAAAAGCAGGTGGATAAATCCAGGCAGGGCTGCCAAACCTCATGGGATCCTTCCACTCTGGATGCGTTTCCCTACTTGGAGCATCTCTTTATCCAAGCACCCCCAAGTGAAAAAGGTGTTTTAAAACCCTGCTTTGTTGTTTAGAGGGGGAATTTCAGCAGCAGCAAACATCCAAAATCATCTGGAGCAGACGTGACTCAGCCCTGCCCCGACAGTGCCCAGCCTTGGTTGGAGCTCCACGTTCCCTTCTTGGCGTGGCCCTTCCAGAGGTGCTGGAATCTGAAACCCAGGGAACTCTCAGAACTCTGGGTCTGCAAGCTGGAGTCTAGAAAAACACAAAATTTGATCTGAAACTTCAGACAAGGGCTTCTAAACTTAGGGGTTAGAAGTGAGAATGTGGGTTTATGGCTTAAAACAAAAACACGTTAAGAAGGAAAAGGTTTAAAGAGTTTAAAATACAGAAAAAATAAAAGTAGTTATAAAAGTGAACAAGAAGTTTAGAATGCAGTACTATAGGTTTGTATGTTATAACATGATTAACTAAAAAATACTGTAGTATGAGTCTATAAGATGAAATATTTAAACATTTAGTCAAAAACATAAATATCTTTGTTGGCAGTGTTGTATTG
>VXBC01005731.1:12682-79938 GCA_013399945.1 Ploceus nigricollis
GGCAGGCAGGAGGGCTGCACCAGGGCTCAGGTTGTGGCTGGCAGTGTCCCACCTTGCTGCAGCCACGGGCACTGGGATGGCTCCCAGGCTGGGATGGACCATCTGGGGACATGCAGAGCTGGGTGCATTGGGCCCACAGCACTGGGGGTGTGGAGGGACAGCAGAGCCAAGAATTCTGGGGATTATCTACTGCAGGACCTTCCTTGGGTCACACTTCCAGGAGACCCCACAGAGCCTGTTCAGCACGGCCAGGTGGGATGGGATGGGATGGGATGGGATGGGATGGGATGGGATGGGATGGGATGGGATTTGACAGGAGGTGCCGTCCTGCCTCAAGCCAGTGCTCCACAGGTGTCTGACAAGTTTGGGTACCCACTGCCAGGGAGGGCTTTGTCCACCCCTGGGTGTCCTGCAAGGAGCTGGTGGCAGAGCCTGGCATCACTGCAGCAACTGCTCCAAACCTGGGGACAAAGGGCCAAGCCAATCCAGCCAAACCTGTGACCCATCCCTACCTTGTCACCCAGCCCAGAGCACCTAGCGCCACAACCAGTCCTTCCTTGGACACGCCCAGGGGTGGGGACTCCACCAACCACCTCGTCCCCATCCCATTTCTGGGAGAAGAGCCCACAGAAGGCTCAGGGAGGTGCTGCTGGCTGCCCCCAGCAGGATGGCAGCAGCAGGATGAGCCCTCACCTGCTCGCAGAGGGATCGGAAGCCCAGCTCCTCCAGGCGGTCCAGCTCGAAGGTCTCCCCCAGGAGCGGGTTGAATGGCTTTGCAGTGCGGTGGACAGTGGTGGAGTAGGAGGACACGGAGAAGGCGGCCACAAAGCACATCTGCTCCGTGGAGCTCTCACACTTCACTGCCTTGTCCAGCAGCTCGTGGTACTCCAGGTCCTCCGTGAGCCGCTGCAGCATGGACAGGGGCTCGTTGAAGTTTACCTGCAGGGGAACAAGGCGGGGTTAGGAAAGCAGGAGAGACCCCCAAGAGGCACCACCAAGCCCAAAGGAAAGGGAATATGTGCTCTGCTCCCTGATCTGTGCCAAGCAGCACCAAGGTTAGGGGTGTGGGGGAGCCAACTGCCCTGTGGGATAATCAGGGATCAGCCCAGGTTATCACCCTGACCCCAAAATGAGCCTCAACAATGAGATCAGCCCCCTCCCAGCCAGCATCCCACTGGCCACAGGACAGGGATGTGCTGCTCCCCAGCCTGCCCTCATCACGTCCATCCCTGTGTGCCAGGTGACCTAGTTGCCCAGAAGACCTGGAAAAGCCCCATTTTGGGGTCTCCATGCTCCTGGGACTCCAGTCCCATGACAACAAGCCTATTTTTTGCTCTGAAAATATTGAAATTAAAAAATAATTGAAAGCAAGACAGAGCTGTGAAAGGTCTTCTGCCTTCTTCTTAGCTTCAGTTCAAAACAAAGAAATATATTTTAAGAGGAGCAGATGGCTGAAGAACCACTTTCTGTAAGCCAAGTTAAATATTTCATAGTAGAAAAAACAAACTCCAGATTCCAGGATTTAGCTTTTTTTAGATTTTCCACTCAGGGATTTAGCCTGCAAGTGGCAGGGATCTTAACAGCATCAGAGAAAGAGGGAGCTGGGGAGAAAGAGCAGCATCAAATCCACATAAAGAGCAAATCATTTGGGATAATTCTCGGGAGAGATGCAAAGAACAAAGCCAGCAGCTGCATCCTCAGCACTGCTCAAGCAACAGGGAGCAAAACCCTTTCATGGGGGAAGAAGATGAATCCACCCAAATTCCAAATTCCTGCAACTGTTTTCCTCCTTTTCAGTGCTGCAGATTTGTTCATCTCTGTTTGTTGCAGAGGGAGAATCAAGGAGCTGTTTGCACAAGAGGTTTGTCAGTCCATCACATCCCCAGGAAGGGGATGGGTCCCAGAAGACCTCAGAGAACCTCAGGAATGCTCTTAATTCATCAGGAATCTCCCCAAAGAATGTCCACATGCAGCTGAGCTTGTGGGGTGGATCCTGCTGCATCTCTGGCAGGATCTTCCTTCTCATTTCATAGTGACTGTGGGATCCTTCAAGATTTCACAGAATCCCAGAATAGTTTGGGCTAGAAGGGACCTTAAAGCCCATCCAGTGCCACCCCTGCCACGGGCAGGGACACCTTCCACTCTCCCAGGCTGCTCCAAGCTCTGTCCAACCTAGCCTTGGACACTGCCAGGGACCCAGGGGCAGCCACAGCTTCAATGGACACCTTGTGCCAGGGCCTCAGACCCTCATGGAAAATAATTTTTTCTTATATCTAATCTAAACCTCCTCTCTTCCACACTGTCCTCAGGTTTGGACTCGAGCAGCTCCCAGGATGATTTGATTGATAGGAGAAGTATAAATTTCTCTCTCCAGGCACCAGCAGCTGCTGGGATTTCACATCCTGAGCTTATTCCTGTGCCCATCACACCCTGATCTGCTGCTGCAGAACTGGATGGTGCTGGGCTGTCCATCCCAGCTGGTAATAGCACAAGGAAGTGACAGCTCATCACTCTCAGCCAGAGCTCTGAGCTCTCACTCAGGCTCTGTTTGAAGAGACAGAACACAACCAATTCAGCATCCCAGCCCCTGGAATGTGCTCCCTGCTCTTTACCCAACAGAGGATGGACCATGAGTATGGCTCTGTGCAGCCCATGTGAGGGCTGTTCCACACAGACCCCCCAGCAAACCCTTTCTGGCCATCACAGGCAGCCTTTGCCCCCAGGGCTGAACCAGCAGCAGCCAAAACCTGCCCCCAGCACCTCCTTCACCAAAAAGCTGCTCTCTGTAAGGAAAAAGAGGCTCTCTGAGCCCCTGGGATGGAACCCAGCCCTGCCATGGTTGGTGCAGGTGGGGCTGAGCCCTGAGTGTCCTGTCCTGGATCACACTGGGGAAAACATCACCAGCAACAGGGTCCCTTCTTCATGAATCCTCAGGGATTCACAGTGTCCTGCTTCCCTCCATGCCTCTGCAACAGCTGGACATGCAGAGGACACTCAGGCAATGTCCCCTCTGCTCCAGCTTGCCCAGGAGCAAGGATGTGCTGGAGCAAGTCCAGAGGAGGCCACAGAGATGCTCCAAGGGCTGGAGCCCCTCTGCTCTGGAGCCAGGCTGGGAGAGCTGAGGGTGCTCACCTGGAGAGGAGAAGGCTCCAGGGAGAGCTCAGAGCCCCTTGCAGGGCCTAAAGGGGCTCCAGGAGAGCTGGAGAGGGGCTGGGGACAAGGGATGGGGGGACAGGACACAGGGAATGGCTTCCCACTGCCAGAGAGCAGGGATGGATGGGATATTGGGAAGGAATTGTTCCTTGGGAGGGTGAGGGTGGGCAGGCCCTGGCACAGGGTGCCCAGAGCAGCTGTGGCTGCCCCTGGATCCCTGGCAGTGCCCAAGGCCAGGCTGGGTGGGCTTGGAGCAGCCAGGGACAGTGGAGGGTGTCTCTGCCCATGGCAGGAGTGGCACTGGATGGGCTTTAAGGTCCCCTCCCAGCCAACCCATTCCACAATTCCATGATAAGCATGCAGCAGATGCCAGCACAAAATCCAGTCCCTGGTGACAATCTCCTGTCCCTGCTTGGGGCTGCTGTGCCACCACAGCACCAGCAGGACCATCCTGAGCTGTAACCCAAACCCTCTGCACAGCCAAGAGCTGCCCAAACACAGCCCTGTGCCAGCCCTGGTGCCAGGGACACCCGGACTCACGGGCATGGGGATCTTGGAGAGCTCTTTGCCAATGCAATTCTTCATGATGCTCCAAAGGTTAAGGCTGTAGTTGGGTTTGTCAGGAATGCGAGTCCTTCTCCTCTTCCTTGGCAGGAGATCTTTGCCTGTGGACTCATTGTAGCTGCTTTGATTTGAGCTCTCAAAGACCTGTGGAAGCAACAGAAGGAACTCATGTTTAAGCTGGACCCAAACCAGACCCAGCAGGTCCCAGGAACAGCAACCACAGCTCAGGAGACACCTGAGGAGCATTGCTGGAAGCCTGTTCTCCAGGGAAATATGGGTACAATTGTCCCCCAACACCCTCCTGCTTCCCTCAGGATCCTTAGGATGTTTAGGATGCTGATGCCTGCTGACATATGTTTCTCACCCCTGACTCACAAAGGAACCACCACAGAGTATGTGGACCCAGATGGAGGGATCCCTTCACAACCATCCCCTCTCCCCTCGTTTCACCCCACCAGGACCACCCTTCCCACCCTGGCCAGCCAACTCACACTGTCCTCCAGGTTCCAGTCCTCGGGGTGGCCCTCGCTGGCCCCGCTCAGGTTGCTGCCCGAACGCCTGCGGGGAGGAACAGGTGAGGGCAGAGCAGGGGAGGGAACACCAGGCCTGCTGCAGCATCACCCAGAGCCCCCTGCACCACCCCAGGGGGCTGCCTGGAAGGAAAAGGGGTGACAGAGGCTGTGCACAGGTGTTAGGAGGGGATTCTAAGGACGGGATGCTCAGGAAGGGATTCTCAGACGCAGCCCTGAGGGCACAGAGGTTCTGCTTTTGTCACCAAGCCAGTGATGTGACCATGGATCAGACCACAGGTTCCTCCAGCCCAGGTGTCCATGGAGGAGTAAGAGCAGACAGAGGGCAGGGATGGATGGGATATTGAGAACAAATTCTTCCCTGTGAGGGGGGGGAGGCCCTGGGAGGGGTTGCCCACAGAAGCTGTGGCTGCCTCATCCCTGGCAGTGTCCAAGGCCAGGCTAGATGGGGCTTAGAGCAACCTGGGACAGTGGAAGGTGCCCATGCCCATGACAGGGGGTGGAGTGAGGAGCTTTAAGGCCCCTTCCAGCCCTACCCATCCCATGATTCCATAGTTCTGTCAAGGCAAGGTGCTCCCTGCCTCTGCCCAACACTGAGGGATTTCCCTCCAAGTCCCTGCTCCCATCAGCTGAGGGGCAGAGGACTCAGCTCTCCCACAGCACCAGCTGACACCTGTCCTTCCTCACCTGCTTCACTACAACTGGGGACCATCCTCAGCCTTGCTCCAGGAATGCAGGAGCAGCCGGACGCAGGATGGACCTCTGGACAGAGGCTGGGTAAGTTTTGGAGGACATGCCCACAGAGTGACCCCCTGGGAGGGGCTGCTGCAGGAAAACCGGCTCTTCCCAGCCCCTCCCGCATTCCGAGGCAGGCAGGGGGCGGTACCTGTGGTGCTTGGGGTCTGCAGTTACAGTGATAAAAGCTGGTGCGTCCTCCATGGCATCGAAGTACTCCGTCTCCTCATCTTCATCACTGGCCTCTCCTTTGGCAGACTGCACACTCCCTGCTGGCACAGAGGCTTTGAGACACTCCGTGCTGCTGGTCCCCTCCATGGCCTGCCGCAGGATCTGTCCCCAGAGCCCCCCCTCCGTGTCCCCTCCTCGTGGCTCCCTTCACAGCCTGAGCCCCCCTCTGCATCCCGCTCCACACCCCGAGGGTGCTGTACCGATTTCCAGCTCCCAGAAGCAAGGATGTGCCCTGCTCCCCAACCCAGGCACACAAGGTGACCCTGCCGTGCTCGGGAGCACCCCCGAAAATGTCGCCAGGCCGCCTGAGGGTGACACGGGCGTGCCCAACCCCGTCTGATGTGGCTCCGCTCCAGCACCGCCCCGTCCGCCGGGAAATCCGGTTTGGATTAAAGCAGGGAAAAAAGTCACGTGTGGCAGGTGATGCTGGAGAGGTTTCCCAGCCCCGCATTTCCAAACATTGCTCCGCTGCTCCGGGAGGGACCCGTGGCTGCGGAGTCCCGGTGCAGCTTCCCTGCTCCCGCCCCATCCCGGACAATCCCACTCCCTGCCTCACTCCCATCTCCAGAGGAGCAGGGTCACCGCCTCAGGCGGATTTGTGCCTGTCCCCGCAGCGATTTCCCCTGCCCTCCCCAGCTGCACCTCAGAACGGTTTCGGCCGCTCTGGCCCTCTGAGAACATCAAGCCCCGCCGCTCCCCGAGCCCTGCCCAGGCCACCATCAACCCGTGTCCCCGGGTGCCACATCCACACCGCTGTTAAATCCCTCCAGGGATGAGGACATGGCTGAACAACCCTTTCCATGAAGAAATATTCCCCAATATCCAAACTAAACCTCCCTTGAGGCCATAGAGGAACGAGGGCAGTGCCTGGCACCAACATCACCCCTCGCCTCCAGCAGCCACTGCTCTCTCCCTCGGGTCTGTACTTCCTTTAAAAGTAAGACCCGGCACTATTAGCAGTTTTTGTGCCTGTAACTAACACTTCCCTGGGGGAAGGACATTTGGCAGGAATCTGCAAAGCTGCTGGATCTTATTGCAAATGAGCCCTGGCTGTTCCACTGCCACTCCACGCAGCCAGCTCAGCAGTGCCAGGGGACCCTGAGCCTTTTCCCAGTGCCATGGCTGCCCTCCAGCACCCACAGATGCGCCCACCAGAAAGGGTTAAAGCTCCCAAAACAGCCTGGAATAGCATGAGTGAGCTGGGGACACAGCCCTCTCTTCCATCTGAATCTTGGGAACATCCAAGTCCCTGAGCAAGGACAATTAGGAATAATTATGGCATAATGGGAACAATTTAGAAAAATACCATGGGGATACAGGGCATTGCCCTGGGCACCCTTCCCATTGCTGGCAGCTCCCTGGGAGCAGCCAGGCAGAATGCCCTGATCCATCCCAGAGGTGCCTGAACAGCCCAGTGCCATCCCAAGGGTCCCTGAACAGCCCTGTGCCATCCCAGGGGTCCCCAAGCAGCTTTGTCTCATCCTGAGGGTCCCTGAGTGGAACACCCCAGTTCATCCCGGGAGTCCCTGAGCAGCTCCATCCCATTCCAGAGGTCCCTGAGCAGCCCTGTCCCATCCCAGGATCCCCTAACAGCCCTGTCCCATCCCAGGATCCCCTAACAGCCCTGTCCCATCCCAGGGATTCCCTAACAGCCCTGTCCCATCCCGGATATCGCCTAACAGCCCTGTCCCATCCCAGGACCCCCTAACAGCCCTGTCCCATGCCGGGATCCCCGAGCAGCCCTGTCCCATCCCAGGATCCCTGCACAGCCCCGTCCCATCCCAGGGATCCCTGAGCAGCCCCGTCCCATCCCAGGATCCGCTAACAGCCCTGTCCCCCCCCGGGACCCCCGCGCAGCCCGGGCTGGCGCTCACCCTTGGCGGTGCTGGCGGCGCTGGCGCTGCCCGCGGCCAGGCCGGGCGCCCCGCGGCAGGCGCGCTCCAAGCTGTTGTGCTGCTTGGCTAGCTGCTCGATGGTCTCCTCCAGCCGGATCCGCTGCTCCCGCTCATGCTGCAGCAGCCGCTGCCATTTCCGGCTGTGGCTCTCGGCTAAGTCCAGGAAATCGCGGCAGGCCTGCGGCAGGAAGGGACAGCTCAGCCGGGAGGTGTCACGGCACACGGCGAACCCGGGCTGGCTCCCCACACCCCCTCCTGCTCCTCTCCCAGGAGCGCGGTTTTACCAACTCCCAGAGCTGTGCTCAATCCCCACACCCACAGCTCAGCTCCGGCCGCCAAAAGCTGAAGCACCCCCAAGGAGGTGGCTGCAACACGGACAGCTGGCCATGGCAGCCTGGCCTGCCACAGCCTGTCCCTGTCCCCATCCCTGAGCCCGCTGTGCTCCTCAGGAGCTCTCACAGCCCTCAGCCAAGCCCAGAGGTCTTGAGTAGCACCTTCATGCCCAAATTCAGCAAATGAGGAGAAGCTGGATGGGACAGTGGTCCCTGTGGTGGCAGCCATAGACAAGAGAGGATCACAGAATCATGGAATGGTTTGGGCCGGAAGGGACCTAAAGATCATCCAGTTCCATCGACAGGAACACCTTCCAGTAGCCCAGGTNGGGGTCCCCAAGCAGCTTTGTCTCATCCTGAGGGTCCCTGAGTGGAACACCCCAGTTCATCCCGGGAGTCCCTGAGCAGCTCCATCCCATTCCAGAGGTCCCTGAGCAGCCCTGTCCCATCCCAGGATCCCCTAACAGCCCTGTCCCATCCCAGGATCCCCTAACAGCCCTGTCCCATCCCAGGGATTCCCTAACAGCCNAGGAGCCAGCAATCCCTGCGCTCCAGGAAGGCAGAGAGGAAGGATACCCAGCTCCTCCCTGGAGCTGCACAGCCCAGGACACAGCACAGGGCCTGGTCTGGCCCCAGCAACACATCCACCATGGCCAGAACCCCCAGTCCCCTCCCCAGCGAGCCCAGGGGACCCCCCAGCCATGGGGACGTCACAGACACACAGGGCACAGGGAAGGAGGGCCCAGGGAGTGCTCCAAGTAAAGCCTTGCAGTACATACAGCACCCCCATCCTGTGCCACCAGGCAGGGGACAGCTGGGACCACAATCCAGGCTGGCAGGAGAACCCCTTGGCACCAACCCCGCTCTCAAAGCCCCCCAGGAGTGGCATCACCCAGCCCCAGCTGTGCTGCACTCCCAGCAGGAGCCTTCCGGGAGCAGGACATCCGCCCAGGGCCAGGACACGGGGACACTGCCGGCTGTCCCACACTGCCTCATCCCAGACAATGGCCTCACAGGACAGCCTGGCCCTCACAGCTCTATTTTTAGGTTATTTTCCATCTTGGATGAAACCCTGAGTTCCCGTGGCCTCGCCGCTTCCTTTGCCATCAGCCCCACGTGCAGCTGAGCACGGAGGCAGGGCTGCTCCTCCCACCCCAAATCTCTGCCAGCTGCAACACACTGAACTTCTTATGTTTCAAAGTAGGGAAACAGGATTTTCATGGAAATTCTCCAGGAGCTGGCAGCATGAAGGGAAATTAACTGTCCTGGTGCAACTCCTTGTCACACCAAAGAAGTCCAATGGATAAATGCTAGCTGAAAAACTGAAACCTATTCAAACCAGAGAGCTTTGGATGTGTGACAGCCTTCCAACATTCCCAGGACTTGCTTCTTTTCTGTTTCCAGCTATTTGGATTCCACAGATGATTCATCCAGCTCTTGGCTTGGTTACTCAGCATTTGGGCTGCAGGTGGCACCTGAGGATCGAGGTAACTCCTGGTCAAGCACGAGATTCAGGGCTTCGGATTCCATGACTTGCTCTGATTTTACCAGGATTTGTCCAATTCATCAGTTCTTCATCAAACCTTTCCCTTGGACAGGAGCAGGATTTGAGACTCATCCAGGGAAGGAAGTTTTTCCTTTAAGGTTTTGCTTCACATACACCTGGAACATGGAGGGACCAGACCCTACATGTGTCCCCTCCTTCACCCCTTTGATGCTTTTCCCACCGAAGGCAGGGAGGGCTCAGGGTCCTGTCCCCCCACATTCCTGGCTGTGCTTCCATCTTACACGTGTTCACAACTAGGATCAGCGCTGGGATCCTCCTGACAGGAGAGACCTGGAGGGGCTGGAGCGTGTCCAGGGAAGGGAACGGAGCTGGGAAGGGGCTGGAGCCCCAGGAGAGGCTAAGGGAGCTGGAAAGGGGCTCAGCCTGGAGAAAAGGAGGCTCAGGGGGGACCTTGTGGCTCTGCACAACTCCTGACAGGAGGGGACAGCTGGGGGGGTCGGGCTGTGCTCCCAGGGAACAGGGACAGGAGGAGAGGGAACGGCCTCAGGCTGGGCCAGGGGAGGGGCAGGTTGGATTTTGGGAACATTTCTTCATGGAAAGGGTGGTCAGGCACTGGCACAGCTGCCCAGGGCAGTGGTGGAGTCCCCATCCCTGCAGGGATTTAACAGCCATGTGGATGTGGCACTTGGGGACAGGGGTCAGTGGTGGCCTTGGCAGTGCTGGGGAATGGTCAATGCTCTCAGAGGGCCAGACCAGACCCCACATTCTCAAGGCGATGTTTTCACCTCATCCTCTGGAAAAAACTCAGCCCCTCCCCACCCCAAAATCCTTCTGGGAGCCACCCATGGCCCAAAGCCCACGGGGACCCTGCCCTGGCCCTTCCCAGTGACACCATCCCGAGCTGGCTGCTGGCTCCGTGTGTCCCACGGATGCACTGGGCTAAGAGGATGAAACCAGGGCAAGTAATGGGATATGGCCATGACCTTCCCATCCCAGCAAAGCTCATTATCTGCTCCAGAGGTCCAGCTCCACAGGCAGCAGGCACAGAAATGCCCAGTTTGGCACCGAGGGTGGGAAATGTCGGCTGCTCCCAGCTCAGGGGCTGAGTGCTTTAAAACGAGATCACCTGTAATTATCCTACTACAATTAACCACGGGCTGGAGCAGGGAATTAGGGGGAAAGGAGGTAATTATGGAGGAGCCACGGGGAGGCAGGGCTGGGAGGAGAACTTGCTCCAGTAGCTGATGGGAATCAACATCCTAATGAAAAACAGCAGGTAACACCTTGGAATCTCCCATCCCAAAGCTTCAAGGAGGATTCCATGCTGTATCCCAAAGGAAAACCTGCACCGCTGGGCTTCATTTACAGCCATATAAAAAAATCCAAGTGATGGAGAATGGTTGTCAGCACTGCAGAGCGTGGGGAGGTTTTGGGAAGATGAGCAGGATGGTCCTCATGAGGCCAGAGATCCCGCCACAGGCTGTGGAGCTTCCATGGAGCAGGTCAGGACAATGCATGGTCCATGCTGCATTCCACAATTGGATTTAGGAGCTGGGATATGCACAGGGATTATTCCCTGGGCTTGAAAGGCTGTCGGGGCCCCTCTCTGCAGCCTCTTCCTCTGTATTTCAGACAATGGCTTGATCCAAACCCAGATCAAAGGATTCGGATCAACCCAAACAAGGATCACGTTTGCTCCTTGGGAGAGAAGTGGTGCCAGAGGCGGTGAGGGGAGAATATCCTGCAAGAGGGATCTGCCAAACTCAGCCCCCACTGCTGCCACCAGCAGCCAAGCAAATTAAAGTGATTAAATTGGGTTTACACCCCCTACAGCCAGACAGTGCCAAGTTCCACAGGGATGCTCACTGAAGGTGGGAGCAGCACCAAACAGGGATCAGGGGATATTTTTTCACAGTCTCTGTCGACTGAGCTCAGTCCTGAGCCAAAACTCATCCCTGTATGGAACAAGGGCTGCAGGGCACTGGGATGGGGAGCTCACACACGAATATCCCAGCTCATCACTCATTCCCAGCATTAATCCCCTGCTTTGGTGTTCCCAAGGTACAAACAATCCCAGCCACTGAGCAGGAGCAACACCTCACAATCCAGCTTATAAAATTCTCATGGAGAGGTGGCTAAATTTAGTTCCAGCTGAACTTGCTCAGGGCTGTAAGCAAGACTCAGCCACAAATCCATGCGAGGCTGGCATGGGGACACAGGAGAGGGGGAAGAGGCTCCTTGAGGAATGCACCCAAAGGAGGGCACAGAGCCCAGGCTGAAGGATGAAAGTGCAGGAAAAGTGATTCCCCAGTGAGCTGTAGGGCTGAGGAGCCGAGGCCATGAAGGTACAGCCTTGGGAGGCCCCACCCTTCTCAAAGCTCCAGGATCCACACTCTCTTTTTAAGCAACTTAACTCTCATTATATCTAAATAAAAATGTTAGGCTTAGAGTCCAGACTGGGGAGCGTTGTGCTGTTGTTCCAGGTAGGAATGCCCTCCCTCCCCAGTGAATTTCCTTACTGCACTAGGGGAGAACTGATACCACGTACAGATCTCTCTGACAGAGGTACTCACTGTCCTCAGAGCTGCTCTGTCAGAGCGAGAAGAGGAAAGGGCACAGGATGCTGTGCCCATCCCCACATGTTTCTCACCCCATCAGGAGACTGGGTTTATCCTTCACAGCATCCAAACTGCTGCCTCCCACTCGCAGAGGGGCAGCAGGTACAGGAGGTGACAGAACATGACCTGGATTTTGCCCCAGGGCCAGAGCTGGATCAAATCCTAAAGTTCTGAAGGCTCTTCTGCCTCAGCATCATCACAGCACAGACAGGGCTGGAGAGCAGCAGCCAAGCTGACAGGTCACCAGTGACCAGAGATAAAAGCAAGCTCCATCCATGTGCAGTCCCTGATCTCAGGGAACCCCAGTGTTACCTACAACCATGTGGCAGGAGGGACAGAAGTGGTTTCTCCTCCTCTCCATGGCTGGAAAAAGTTGTGGCAGGTCCTAATCCAGCACTGGCCAATGGAACTGTAAATCCCAGCCAAGACAGGGA
Organism: Ploceus nigricollis; assembly: GCA_013399945.1. Classification (NCBI taxonomy): domain Eukaryota; kingdom Metazoa; phylum Chordata; class Aves; order Passeriformes; family Ploceidae; genus Ploceus; species Ploceus nigricollis. The sequence continues at coordinate 24,682 of VXBC01005731.1, forward strand.
GGCACAGCCAAGGTGGCCAAAAGAAATGGAAAAATACCACCGAGGCTCCTGCAAATTCCTGGAGGAAGAGGCAAAGTGCCATCGAGATCCTGCCGGGGAGCAGGAGGCAACGCTTGGTGCCATCAGCTCCGTGGTCCCTCCCTGTGCCCAGCAGCTGCTGTGCCAAGGGCACATTTAGCACCTTTCACACATTTGTCACGGCAAATATCCCGATTTCACAGCTTGTTGCTGGCTAATGGGAACGTCCTTAACAGCCCCAGGATTATTCATGCAGTGGAAAACAATCACCCGAGGTCACCCATGCCCTGCCAAGGTGCTGGTGTCACACATCCTCGGGGTTCTCTGCTTCCTCAGTGGAGCAAACAGTCAAAATCGGATGGAAGGAACAAAGAGATGAGGTTAATTAGCTTGAAAGGGCAAATGATCACAAGCAAGGCCTGCCAGACTTCATAGAATCATGGAATGGCTTGGCTGGAAGGGACCTTAAAGCTCGTTTTGTCTCATCCCTGCGCCACGGGCAGGGACACCTTCCACTGTCCCAGGCTGCCCCAAGCCCTGTCCAACCTGGCCTTGGACACTTCCAGGGATCCAGGGGCAGCCACAGCTGCTCTGGGCACCCTGTGCCAGGGCCTGCCCACCCTCACAGGGAACTGTTTCTGCCTGGGGTCACCACAGGGTGACAACCTCTGGGACAGCCCCAGCACAGCTGAGCATTCCCAGTCTCCTGCACAACGCTGCTGGATGGTGAGGGAATGTGCTCACACCTGCAATCCCACCTGTCCCAGCATCCCAGAGCATCAGCCACACAAATCCAACCTTTGGGCAGGAAAAATCCAGCAGGGAAGTGCCTGCTGTTGTGGGACCAACACCTCCTGCTCCCCAAGCATGGGACAAGGACCACTTCATGGCCTTCAGGAGTGACACGAGAGGAGGCAAGTGCCAGATGCGTTCAATCATCTCTTTTTCTTGGGTGAATTACAGAGCAGGAGCCGTCACTCCACTCAGCAGGGACAGAGCTCTGCCTGTTCGAGTGCCTGGGAGATAAGTGCTCCCTTCCTTCCTGGAGTCATCAAAACCCTGGGACACAGCTGGCTGCTGCGTGCTGCAGAACAGCCCCCCGAGGGAAGGGCGACTGAGGAGCCTCTGTTTGGCTCTGCACACAGCGAGGCACAGCACGAAACCAGAGCATCACAGCATCACGGCTTGGGAGGGAAGGGACCTTGGAGCTTGTCTCATTCCACCCCCTCCACAGGCAGGGGGACCTTCCACTAGGCTGCTCTGAGCCCTGTCCAACCTTGAACACTTCCAGGGATGGGGCTGAAGGCATTTGGGTTCAGAGTGGTGAGATACAGAGTCACAGTCTGCCACTGCACCCAGACAGGGTTAATTTGTCCTTCCTCCCCCAAAAAACACTCTGAGCAGCAAGCAAAGGGGAAATATAAGGACAGAGCCAACCTGAATCCCAAATTATCCTCCCACACAGTCAGATGGCAACATGACATGGTCTGGAGTGTGGTCATCTGCTCGACAGCCATGGCACCCACAGCCATGCCGGGGCCCAGGGCCAGGTGCTGCTCAGCACATCAACCCAGCCTGCTTAAATAACAGCAAATCTGTCCCAAATCCTTGGAGTGACCCTCAGCCAGCGTCCTGCTGTCTGAAGCAGGTTATGGAAACACCAGGAACTGCTCCTGCCTGGGGCAGGGCTGGTGGGGACAGCTGGGCTGAGCCTCAGCATGTCTTGACACCCTGAGAAACCAAGATAACATTGCATAAAACCCTCTGAGTTCAACATGGAAAATTATCCCTCTGCATCCAGGGGAAATAGGTGTTACAAAAAGCACAGATGTGGGAAAGATCCTTAGTGACCCAAGAGAAGTGGGAAGACACTGGAGCAGGCTGCAGCCCACCCCTTGATGACACAGTCAGCAGCTCAGCCAGACCCCCAGTGCTTGAACAAGGTGCTCCCAAAATCCTTGATGGTCCCATTCCATGTGGCACCTTGTGCTCCAGCAGTGCCTGCTTCTCTCTGGGGTTCATGGATTCCCTGGGAGTCAGAGATGTCCGTGACGGAGAAGTCTGGGATAGGTATGTCCAAGATGGATATATCCACACTGTGCTGGGGTCAGATCTTGTCTCCTGGTTGTGAATCTGGGAATTTTCCCACCTTACCGTGTTATTTTGGGCCACCTGTTTAAAGGCCATGGACACACCAGTGTTCCAATCAGACCCACCCTGCCCAAAGGTTCCTCAGAGCTAGGCTCATCCCAAAGCCCATCCCGAAGCACCGGGGCTGGCACAGCATCCAGACCCCCCTGCAGCGCCGCCGTCAGCGCCGTGGAACCCACCCCATGCAATGAAGAGGGGATTAGTGGGAAACAGTGGCAAATCCACCGGCTGGCTGTGCTGAGAGGCTCTAATCCCAGTCCCATGGAGCCTCCGTGGAGGAGGAATCAGGGACCGATCCCGAATCAGCAGCACTCGGAGGAGAGGAGGACGTGGTCAGTGTGGTTCTGGCAAGGGGAACGAGCCAACGCTGCCCATGGGTTACAGACCAAGGCAGTGCCAGCCTGGAGCTGTGCCACGGGAAGGCTCTGACTCTGGTTTCTGGTGGGAAAACAACTAAGGAATTCACTGGATACTGTGGGGTGCCAACCCTTCACCCCAAACCTCACTGAGCAGCACCCAGCAGCCTCCACTGGCTGTGCCAGAGGGTGCCAGTACAGGGTGCTGGGACCAGTACAGAAGATACTCTGGGAGCTGAGACTGTGCTGGGACCTCCTGCTGCAGAGTGGCCAACCCAGAACTGTATCCATGCAGAGCTTCCTGCTCTCCTGCAGCCATGAAAAGCCCCAGGCTTGTCCTGGTGCTCTCACCTGCCTGCACAGCAGCAGGGCCTCTCCACTGCCACTTGTGCCAAAAATCCCCTCCCTGGGAAGCTGCCAGCACTGGCTCTTTCCCTGCGGGGAGGTACCTCCAGGTGGCTGCTGCACATTGCTCGTTCTCCTTCGCTTGCCCAAGCCCCCAGACCCAGCCCAGCAGTGGGGGACCCTCCCAGGGTCTGCAGAGCAGAGCCACCACGAGGAGAGCAGCTCCAGGCCCCTGGAGCCCTGATCCCGGTGCTGGTGTGCCCGGAGAGCTCTGTCCTGCTGACAGCTCCCAGGACGACAGATTTCCTGAGGCTCTCACTGGCTGCTTTCCTCATCCCCTGATGGAGCAGATCCCAGGCTGGAGGAGCATCTGTCCAAGCGCGCGGCGGCAGGAGCAGCTGGCACTGCCCGCGGGCAGCTCCGACCCCGGGATCTGCAGGAAGCTGCCTCGGATTGTCCCTCGCATTCAGCCTCGTGCAAACCTCCCCCCGGTACGAGAGGGGCTACAGGAGCAGCAGCAGCTCCCCACAATCCCCTCATCTCCCAGCCCTGTAACTTCTTCCTGGGTAAATCCAGGAGAGCAGAGGAGCCATTCCAGTGCTTTTTCCTTGGACACACGCTGGAGGAAGGAGCTGGAGTGAAGCATCTCGGGGCAGCAGCCCAGGGAAGAGGCAAACACAACCCTTGTGACCCCAAAGGGATTCACCCAGCAATGCTTTGATATTTGCCCTCCTCAGGGCCCCAACCTGCCCCAGCCTCCAGGCAGGGATGAGGACCCCAGGAGGATCCCTGGGCACAGGTTAATGGCAGAGGTGATGCCTGGCTGGGCTGGCTCCCAGCTCAGCAGAGCTGCTGCTCAAGCCCAGGCACTGCTGACGGTGCAGGGCCATGCTGGGCCCACCAACACAGCCCTGCTGACCCAGCAGCACAGCACAAATGCTCCCAGCTGTCCTCAGTGGAAAAGTCATCCCTCTCAGCCAAAAACATCCAGGAGGGAAGAGCTGCAAGAGGCACCCTCAGGTGCTGGGGACAGATTCATCCTCCCTCTTCTTGTGCGAGGTTCTGAGGGGAGCCCCAGGACAGTCTGAAACCTCCCGTGAGTCAGATGGACAGAAGGAGGAGGAGGAAGAGAGAGAAGAGGGGGAAGAAAGGTGAAAACCCCCACAGCAGGGTGAGCAGGAGCACCCACTGAAAACCCTGGCCAGCACGGAGGCTCCATGGCCTCCCCACGGCTGAATACCCACGTGTCTGATAAAATCCAGTTGGAAGCACTCCGGCAATGATGATGAGGAGGAAGTAGGAGGAAGGCACTGCTGTCTGAACAGATCTGATCAGAGATACCCTCACACCTCTACATTTAAAAGCATCACAGGATGCTCCGGGAAAGGCGCAGCAGCTCCAAGAGCAGGGGCCAGGCTCCACATCTCCTCATCTCCCCATTTCCACATCTCCCCATCTCCACATCTCCCTATTTCCACTCCCCCAGCCCCACTCAGGCACAGACAGACCCCAGGGTGCCACTGTCACCCTCCCACCCTCCCCTGGGTAAGAGCAAAGCACCCACCAGTTACTTCCTGGTCAGCGCCGCGCCTCCACAGCAGGAACATGCAGGGCACCCGGAGCCCTCGCTGCAGCCCTCTCATCCGAGGGGGATTAGGGCTGGGTTAGGGATTTAATCCCACTGCCGGGGCTTTTCTGGGTCGGTGACATGGTTTGCGAGGCGCTGATTAGTGCGCGTCGTTAACGCAGCACGGATAATTAACACAGCCGGTGCCACATGCCAGCCAGAGCTCCTGCGCCATCACCCTCGTCATGGGCACGGGAACAAGCCTGGCCCCTGTGGGGTTTAGCTGGGGTTTTGGGCAGCAGAGCAGCTGCCTGGGGTCACTGAGGGAATCCCTGCCCTGAAGAAGCAAATCCAGGGGTTAAAGACGGAGTTTTCTCCCTGCAGTGCTGGAATTAACCCCTGAAAGCACAGGGAGAGCTCCTCCAGCCCAGTGGCTGTACTGGGGTGAACTGGGAGCAGCTCTGCAGCCTGCTGGGCCCTCCCTCCTGCCCAGCTGGAGGATGTCAGTTCCATCATCCTGCCTGTGCCATGATGGGTTTGGGGATCCCAAGGGACAGACCATATGTCCATCCACAGCAGGAAGCAGTTCAGGACACGCCCAAGGTATGGACCAACAGCATCATCCCGGCCCCACAGTTGCTCCAAGGAGGTGATCCCAGGGACTCTCAGATTCCCAGCTTTGAGCAGTTTTCCAAGCACACAGACTGCTCACAGGATGTATCCATCATCTACCACTGGATAAACCCAGAACTCACACACTGGGCTGGAGGCTGTGCTGGGCAACCTGAGGCTGCTCAGAGCAGGTGCTCAGCATCATCTGAGTTAATATGGAAACAGTCTGGGGAGTATGGATCAATCACGGGGCTCGGTGCTCCACAGGGAAGCTGGAGGCAGAGGAGCAACTCTGGGGAAGCACATCTTGTGTCCAGGCAGCTCATTCCAGCACAGGCACCCAAAGGGCTCCAAATAAACCAACTCCACCAGGCAGATGCCATTCAGAGTCCCCAGGAGCCCAGTGTGGCTGCAGAGAGAGGCCAGAGGTTCCTTGAGCCACTGGCACATGACACAGGGCCACCCCAACAGTGCTGCTGAGCCAGATCCTGCCCTGGAGGGATCCACAGGGAGAAACCCTACTGGGACTGGAGGATGCAGCCTCTGGGATGCTGCTGGGTGTCCTGGAGGGACTTAAACTGACAGCCTGGGGGCCCTTTCCTGGAGGAGAGGCAGCACATGCTGTTGTCCACCTCACTCGGGCTCCAGCTCCGTGTCTCACACTCTTGGAAGCCCTCCTGGCAGGTCTGAAGGATGGAGGATCCTCTGTGCTGCTGCTACAGGCAGGTTCATTCCCATGGGAAAGGAAAAGCTGAATGGGAAATCAGCCTGCCTCAAAGCAGGTGCTGGCATCCCTGCAGGACAGGCTGGGGTGGACAGCAGTGCCTCACAAGGGCAGGTGAGTCCTTTGTTCCTGGGACTGCTGCTTCAGGTGGTCCAGTCTCACCAAATCCTGATGGAGCAGCATCTCCCACCCAGCACCACACCCCTGCTCCTCTCACCCTTCCTTGTCTGGCCTGGCAGAGCCTTCCTACACCCCTGCTCCTCCAAAATCTCACGGGAAAACACAAACTAACCCAGGAATGACACAGGCAAGCCCAAGCCCTGCTGCTCTCCACACTCTCATTCCTTGAGGAAGCACAAAGCTCCGCCGTAGCATCCCCGTTCCCATTAAAATCTATTTCCATCACCACCCACAGCCCTGTGAGCTCTTCCCGACGCCCAAACTGGCTTCCTCAATGCATCCACACATCCCTCCTGCCTGCTGTCTCCTGCTGAACGATGAGACGGAGCTTTCCCCGCTCTTGGATGAGTCTACACAACTCAGCGCACTGCTCCGGATCCTCTGGGCCTCTCATCCCGGCAATTTGTTGCTTCTTATTTTCACACACCTCCCACTCCTCCCCCGTGGCAGATTGTGTCTTGGCTTCCCGTGTCTGCTGCCCAGCCCTGCTGACACCGGGCTCCTCCATCCCGGCGAGCCTGGACTTCGCCTGGTGAGATTCCAACAGGGAGCAGAGCCAACAGGAGGCTCACAGAGCTCTGGGCTTCAGTTTAAGCCCTGCAACAGCCTGAAATCCAGCACGTCTGAAATCCTCACCTGTAACAGCCCAGCACATCCCACTCTGCCCAAACCTTTCCCCATCACTCCCAGCACCACCTGCCCAAGTGATGCTCCCAACCTCTGGAGAGGAGCACCCGGTGCTGGCTGTGGCAGCACCCAGAGCACAGAGGGAAGGTCACCTTCTCAGCAAAGCCCTTGCATTTCCATCTCTATTTATTTATTTCCTGTGCTTGCTGCACTCCCCGTGGCTCCGGGGCCATTTACATAATCGGATCAGAGGCAGCTGCACAGGAACCGCACGCGCAGGCCCCAGAGCTCCCAGCCCTTCTTCCCAGGAGCACTTTTCCCTTCCCTGGAGCAATCATTCCTTCCCTGGAGCATCCATCCCTTCCCCAGAGCACCCATCCCTTCTTCCTAGGAGTACCTTTCCCTTTCCTGGAGCACCCATTCCTTCACTGGAGCATCCAGCCCTTCCCCAGACTGCCCAGCCCTTCTTCCCTGGAGCACTCTTCTTTTTCCTGGAGCACCCCTTCCTTCCCTAGAGCACTCATTCTTTCCCTGGAGCATCCATCCCTTCCCCAGAGCACCCATCCCTTCTTCCCAGGAGCTTCCCTTCTTCCTTCACTGGAGGATCCACCACTTCCCCAGAGCACCCATCCCTTCTTCCCAGGAGAACCTATCCCTTCCCTACAGCACCCATTCCTTCAGTGGAGCATCCATCCTTTCTTCCCCTAGCACTCCTCCCTTCCCTGAAGCACTCATCCCTCCTTCCCTGGAACACTCAATCCTTCCCTGGAGCATCCACCCCTCCCCAGAGCACCCATCCCTTCTGCTCACAGCCACAGCACCAAACCCCACAGATCCACACCCACTTCCACGGAGCAGATCCCTGAGGTTTGGTGCTGCAGCCAGGGCAGAGCCTGGACACAGAGCATCCACCAGCCCAGTGCTGCCTGCTGGGATCTCTCCAGGAAAAGTCTGGTGGGCAAGGACACTTTAATCCTGCAAGGAGCTCCTGGCCTAGCAAAAGCACCCTGTGCTGCCATGGGATAAGTGCTCGGGGATGGAGGTGGACACGAGCATGGTATATTTTTACCAGGAAGCTCCCTGTGCTTCCCTGGAGCCATGTTTCATGTTCTGTACAGAAGATTTTGGGACCTTTGCACCGCACAGAGCTCCCCCCATCCCCCCACAAGAGGCTCCTGGCAGCTCCAGAAAGCATCAGCCCATCTAAAAGGAGAAACTAAGGCACAGAAAGGGAATCCATGCTGGAAAAGGTGACAGCGTGGCTGGGAGCCACCAGCCCGTGACAGAGGTGTCAGGCTGGTCCCCTCCCTCCTGGTCCCCCCCTCACTGCTTGTCCCTCTCCTGCCTTTCCAACCCAGCCCCTCAAAGTGTCCCCCTGCCCACAGCTCCATCCCCTCCTCCCAAAACAACCGGCTCAGCAGGGCTCTGGGAAAGCCACCACCTCCTCCCGGAGCTGCCACGCTGCTCCTTCAGTCCTGCCCCTTCCAGGGCACAGCCTTTCCCTCAGGCATCTCCTAAGGATGCCCATCCAAAGCTGAAGTACCAAAGGATGCTGTGAGAATGTGCCCTGCCACCCCCCAAGCCCCTCTTACCTGCTTGGGATTTTGGACAAGCCACGTTCCCGCTGTTTTATCCCAGCACAATGGTTTCTGTGGAATTTCCCACCCTTCAGACAGCCTTGCTCAAGCTTTTATCACGTTGCAAACACCACAACCTCCTCCTCCTCTTCCTCCTTCTCCTCCTCTCTGAGCTGGACACACCAAATACTGCTCTGCTCATCCCTTCCCAAAGGCTGCTGGAGAATCTTCTCTCTAGCAATTCCCTGCCCACATCCCATTGCTGTTCTGCCTCCTGACAGCAAACCTGGGCACCACCAAGGGTCTGCTGGCACCTCCCACCACGCTGCCAACCCCATTCCCAAAACTTGGACAAACTCTCCGTGGGGAAAGTGCTACACAAGCATCCCCAAACTGCTCTGAAACACAAAAGAGAGACTCAGGAAGCCCTTTCACCCCGTGGCTACAGAATCCTAGGAGTGGGAATGGGGAGGATGCTGTGACCATGGGGCTCTGAGTACCCTCCAGCTCCTGCTGGGAATTATTGTTATTTTTTAAAGCCCACATCAAACACCACCCAACCTCTTTCTGCTCAGGACTGGGACAGCACAGCGACAGCACTGCTCCATTCACAATTCCCTGAGCTCTGCCTTCATACATTATTCCAGCCCAGTGAAGCTTTGGGATTGTTTCTTTTTTCATTTTCTTTAAATATTTTATTCAGTTTTGCTCTCTCTCACGGCTCCCCAGGGTAAACCAGGCTCCCCAGGGAAGGCTGTCTCACTGCAATGGAGGCAGAGCCACACTCCAAACAGGAGCTGGCTCCAAAACTCACTGAAAGCTCCGTGAGGCTGCACAAGGCAGGAGCGGGGGCGGTGCCGGCACCGCTTCCTGACCTCCAACAACCTGGCTGAGAGAGCAGAGCCAGCAGGAGACCCCGAGGGGGTTAAATCCCACAGACACGTGGAACACCAGCAGCTTCATGGAAGCAATGAGGATGTGAGGGATGTGGGATGTGGGTCTCAAGCTGCAGTGGGCAGTGGGCTCTGAAGTGCTGTGCCAGGCAGGATTCCACCCACGGAGCAGGAGAAAGCCCCTCAGCATTCCCAACATCCACATTTCCCAGCTTTACAGAAATGACCTATTACCTGGAGCAGGCTGTAAGGATGTAGCATACCTGTGTCTCAGTGGGGTCCATATCCATGCCCTCTTCCCAGCTGCATCTTCCCAACTTCCCATGCCCTCACCGCGGCGCCGAGCCTCGGCCGTGCTGTGCCGAGCCCCGCGGTAACACGAGCCAAGCCCCGGGGAGCAAACAGGGAGGGCAGGAGGAGGGAGCAGGAAGAGGAGGAGGAGGAGGAGGGGCAGGAGAAGCGGCACTCACGTTGATCATAGCATTGGAGGTGATACGGAAGAGCGTGGCGCGCTCGTTCACCGCCTTGATCTTCTCCCCGCTGTCGGCCGGCAGGCGCAGGTTCTCCAGCTCGCTGAGCGAGCGCTGCAGGGCCGCGCCGTGCTTGGCGATCAGCTCGTTGCAGGTGCTCAGGTCCTCCAGCTTACTCGACAGGGTCTTCAGGGGGCCGTGCAGCTCGCTCTTGTCTGACTGCGAGGCGGGCTCCTCGTCACCCGAGTCATCTGCACAGGGAGGGATGGAGAGAACAGCGTTTCCATGGTTACCCCCGGCCGCTGAGCCCGGCAGCGCCGGGCAGGGAGCAGGGACCTCGCACCTCCTGCCAGCACAGCCCCCCGAGCACAGCGCGGTGGGAGTGGCACCCAGAGCCCTGAGCAGCCGCTTCTGTGGCTGTCACCGCGATCTGGTTCAGGCTTGGGTGGCGGGGTGGCACAGGAGGTGCCACACACCAAACCTGCCCTTCGCAGTCGATCCACCCTGCACTGGGGGCTCTGCCAGCTCTGCTCGGGGCAGGGTGAACTGTGTCACCTGAGGGAAAGGTCACAGAGACACCAAGGAAAGTGACACTTTACCCTCTCTGCTCCCCATGTCTTCAGAGGGCAGAAAACTCCACGATCAGCACTTCAGCTACAGCAAAAATTCCTGCGACTCCAGACACTTAAAAGCAGGAAACTAACCCAAATCCACTCAGTGAGGGTAACACAGCATTTCTGATCACCCCACTGCTCCCTCAGGAAGGAGGTGATCACCCCAAGAGGCAGCAGCACCCAAAGCAAGCACAAAGAGAGAGAAGCAGGTCCTGGGCAGGGGCTGTGCCCCATCCTTATGCTCCAAAGTTTAGCCAAGGGTTTTCCAGTTGCTCCCAAAACCCACTGAGGCAGCAGAGCAGAGAGCTGCTCCTCTATCTCCCCCCTCTCTCAATCTTCTATTTCTGGATTTCAGAGAGATGGGCACCAGCAAAACTCAGCTGCAGCTTCTCTGCCAGGTCTGGGGGTGCTGGGGGAGTGAGAACATTCTCCAAACAATCCAGGCACGGAGCTCAGGGATGGCTCTGGTGTAACAGGGGAGCAGCACATTCCCTCTCAGGGCTGCGAGGAAAGAAGGAAACCCGTGATTCCCCGGCAGGTGGGTGTTTGGCTGCTATTCCTGGCTCATTGACAGGAGCTCTGGAAATGCTGTGGGTACTGGGAGAGGTGCTCAGACACTGCTCAGACTGAATCCACAGCAAGGAAAGCAGAGGAAGAGCAGCCTTCAATGACTGTGATCCAAAGGCAAGGATCTGGATAAATGTGACAGGATCATCAGCCCGGAGTGGCAGCAGGAGCAGAGCACAGCACAGGGTCACACCAGGACTCGTGGTGAACCTCCCCAGAGTGGATGTGACAGGACAGGAGGCACAGCTCAGGGACAGTGCTGATCCTCCACAGCAGGACCGACCTCACTGCCCAAGGACAATGGCAGAAAATCCAAGGGAAAGAGGGCACGGAGCAAACCCCAGGTGGCTCCATGAAGCACCAGGACAGCATCTCCCAGTGTCACCACCTGGTCCCTCTGCAACCCAGCTGACAAACACGAGCAGCAGCTGCTGGAGCCAGGAGAGGAAGCAGCCACCAAGGACAATCAGACACCCAGGGGAAAGCAGCTGAGAGCTTCCCAAGGAAGGTGAGCTGCCAGCTGAGGTGTCTGGGAGCTGGGCAGCTCCCACAGACAGGCTGGACAGGGGACAGGACCAGAGGTTTGAAAATACACTCAGAATCAGGGAAGTCTCCAGAACAGCTGGTAGGGGAAGGGGAACAGGAACAAGCAGGATTCCAAGGACTCCATCCCAGGAGGGTGCACAGAGGCACCACAGCAATGGCACAGGCTCATACCACAGGCCAACTCCAAAAGATCTGGCAAGAAAATCAAAGTCACTTTTCTACCAGCAGAGAAAATAACCAAAACCTCCTCAAAGTCCATCTTCTGATACAAAAGTTCCAAGTATTCCCATGGTGCCCTCCAGGCTGGGGCACACAAAGGGTCTCCAGCAGGGTGGGCACATTCCCTGGGCTTGGATATTGTCTCTGCACCTGTCCTGAGCCGGTGCTTCCAAGGACAGAGCATTCCATAGCCTGGACACTCACTGGGAGAGGGACACCAGGCTGCTCCTGCTGCTCTGAGCTGTGTCCCTGGGGCTTTCCAGGGCACTCTCTGGCCTCCTGCACCACCTCCCTCTCCAGGTGAGAAACTGTGCCCTTCTCACAGCACCCCAGCAGGCTGTGCAGGCTGTGCCAGCTGCCTGCACTCCAGAAGGCAGAACCTCTTCTCCACAGCTCTGGGATCTGATCCCTAACGAGGCTGGACTTTAACAGCCAATTTATAATAAAGTCCCACGTTTTATAAAGCTCCCAGGAGCAGAAGCCAACCCTGCTGGCTCAGCTGTCATTGCCAACAGGAGGCTGACCACGGCAAAACCCACCTCTGAGGGACTCCAGGGGACAATCCAAATTTCCCAATTTTCTGTTTGCAGATATCAAAAATCACTCACAAAGACAATTTTATCTGCTTACAAGTGCTGCAAAAATTGTGCCAAGCAAGAGAAAGTACCTCTCTTCCTATCTCTAGGCAGCACTTAACCCCCAAATCCCTCCCTTTAATTTTCCCCCCATCCTGCCTTACACAAAGTGCTGCCCCAAAGTTCTGGCTCCTGTGGGCTGTCAGTGCTCTGGGATTTCCAGAGCAAAGCCTGGATCGCCTTGCCCAGGTGCAATCCCAGATCACAGCCTGGGGATTTTTCACAGAATTACAGAATGCCCTGAGTTGGGAAGGACCCACAAGGATCACCCAGACCCCCCAACAATCCCACCCTGTCCCTGGCAGTGCTGTCCAAGGGAGCCCTGGGGCTGGAGCCCTGGCAGCCTCGGGGCCGTGGCCATTCCCTGGGGAGCCTGGGCAGTGCCAGCACAGGGATGGCAGAGCACAGAGAGGGATGGGCTCTGCACTTTGCCAGGACATTATTTCCTGCCCATTGACCAAGGCTGTGGGAACAGTCCCTGCCCGAGTGCTCAGCTTGAGGCAGGAACACAGCCTGGCCCAATTTTTCATCGCTGTGCAGAATTATGTAAATGCCTCAAAGCCCAGGAAAAGAGGGAAGGAACCTGGGTCAGCCCAGTGATGCTGCTCATTCCAGCTGAGCTGGCTGAGCTGAACATCCCTCACCAGCTCCTGCTGTCCCAAAGCTGCTCTGTGGGATGCTGGAATGCTGGCAGGGTGGGCAGCAGGATACCACCTTCCTCCTCCTTCCTGGGCAACTGCAATCATAGAATCATGGAATGGNTATATGTCAATATCTCAAGCAACATAATCTGTTGCAATTATCTCAAATCAAAGCATGGGAAGAAGGAAATCCAATGTCACAGCTACAGCCAAATAAATCAGAGTAGCTGAAAGCAGAAATGATCACACAGAGCACCCAAACCTCCTCACTGCCACTCCCAAGGTGGAGCTCTGACACTGGCTCTGAAGGTGCTTCCATCTTTCTCCTGGGAGCTCCCAGGAAAGCTGACCAAATCCCAAATCCACAGAAACACGAATCCTTCTGTTTCCTGCAGCAAGCAGCAGCCACTCAGATCTGCACCAGCTTTGGAGCAGCAGCCCCAGATCCCAGTGGAGGAGCCCAGCTCCCACCAGGCCATCCCCAGCTGCTGTTGGTAGCAGCAGGACAAACTGCCACAGGAATGCTGTGACACAGCACAGGACAGGGGCCCTGGCATCCCCTCATTCTCCCATCAGGGCTGTTCTCAGCAAAGCTGCTTTGAATCACGGGATCATTTAGGAAAAGACCTCCATCATGTCCAACCTTTGACCAAGCTTTGCACATGACACATCAACTCCTGTAGGTACAGCTGGAGATTATCACAAAGGGCTGGAGGAGAGAGCTGCAGAAATATTTATCCTATTGCTGACAACGAAGGATCCACTGAGCCAGAAAGGTGGAAGAGCAGCAATCCTCTGCCTGGAGGTCTCTGCTTGGAGCCCAGCCAAACACCACAGCTTTGGGGATCCTGCCTTTATTCCAGCTTTTCTATCAGCTCAGACAGGGAAAAAAATGATTTGGCTTTGCTAAGGCTGGGAAAATACCCTGAAGATCAGGAAATACCCACAGAGGGAGTCCATCCAGGGCTCCTCATTTGAGGAGGGACCACAGGGGATTTGCAGAAGCCAAAGTGCAGCAGGCCCAGCAAGATCACAGCACTGGGACTTCAACTCGAATGGGGGAATCCTAACAGCACCCACTGAGGGTCACAGAACCTCCTGGAAGCTGCAAAAACACAGACTCCTCAATACCTGGGAGGATTTAGGAGAGGGAAACACAACTCCCACAGAGTGATTGTGAGGGACACCCAGCAGAATCCAACTGAAACATTTTCCAGCACAGCCCAGAAGGAGTGATGGCTTTTAGTGATGGCTTTGAAGGGGATTCCAAACATGCAGGGAATGAGGAGGAACCAAAACAGAGGAAGTGAGGACTGGCTGAGGTGGAGGATGTCAGAGGCTGGAGCATCCATCCCTGCAGTGTCCAGGGAAGGGAAAAGAGCTGGGAAGGGGCTGGAGCCCCACGAGAGGCTGAGGGAGCTGGGAAAGGGGCTCAGCCTGGAGAAAAGGAGGCTCAGGGGGGACCTCGTGGCTCTGCACANGGCAGCACTGGGAGGTTGAGTGAGGCAAAGTGCCAGCTCCTGCCCTGTGGTCACAACAGTCTCATGCAGTTCCAGGCTGGGGAAGAGTGACTGGAAAGCTGCCTGGCAGGAAAGAAACTGGGAATGCTGTTCAGTGTTGGCTGAACATGAGCTCAGGTGTGCCCAGGTGGGCAAGAGGCCAATGGTACCTGGCCTGTGTCAGCATTAGTGTGGCCAGCAGGAGCAGGGCAGTGACCGTCCCCTGTGCTGGCACTGCTGAGGTCACACCGTGAGTGCTGAGTCCAGTTCTGGGCCCCTCAGAGGAAGAGAGCCCTGGAGGGGCTGGGGTGTGCCCAGGGAAGGGAATGGAGCTGGGAAGGGGCTGGTGATTACAGGCGACCTCGCCCCTGAGGAGTGTCACAGCCATATCCAATAAGGATGAGTGTGATGGAAGGGTGCATTGGCAAGTCAGGGGAGGATCCTGAGGCAGGAGGAGCTGAAGAAATGCCCCAGAAGGATTGAAGGACTGGCCAAACAGGAGAGGGAATTGCTGCTGGGAAGGATCTGCTGTGAGCTGAGTCTGGGTCTGCAGTTGGAGCCTGTAGTCAGAATCTGCAAGGAAATACCTGCAGTCAGAGTCTGCAAGGGAAGCCTACAGGTGGGAGTTTGCTGTAGTCAGAGTCAGTGGGTAGTTGGAGTCAGGATGGCTGAGTTGTGAAGAAGAATAAACCAGGAGCCTTTCAATGTTGATAAACAAGAGTGTGAGTCTCGACTTGTTTCTATCTCAAACGTGAGGTCTGCTGCAACAGGCTGGAGCCCCAGGAGAGGCTGAGGGAGCTGGGAAAGGGGCTCAGCCTGGAGAAAAGGAGGCTCAGGGGGGCCCTTGTGGCTCTGCACAACTCCTGACAGGAGGGGACAGCCGGGGGGGTCGGGCTCTGCTCCCAGGGAACAGGGACAGGAGGGGAGGGAACGGCCTCAGGCTGGGCCAGGGGAGGGGCAGGGTGGATTTTGGGAACATTTCTAATCACTGAAAGGGTGGTCAGGCACTGGCACAGCTGCCCAGGGCAGCAGTGGATCCCCACCCCTGCAGGGATTTAACAGCTGTGTGGATGTGGCACTTGGGGACAGGGGTCAGTGGTGGCCTTGGCAGTGCTGGGGAATGGCTGGACTCAATGATCTCAGAGAACTTTTCCAACCTTAATGATTCTGGGGTTCTATTCCAATGCTCTGTGCTCCTTGGCTCTGGATGCTGCCCTCACTCCTTTCCCCCATTTTGGTCCTTTTGGGTCCTCAGCTCCCAGCTGCTCCTAAATCCCATTAAACCTCAAACCAACATCCCCCAGCTGGCAGGGCCAAAGTGGATCAGGACCGTTTCCAGGAGCAGCAAAAGGCCTGGAGGCCCTGCAGCAGCCAGGAAGGGCTCCCTGCTCCCCACAGGGAGCTCCTCCGAGGACACACAGAGTGCTTTAACCCATGGTTTCCAGCACACCCTGCCCCTGCAGAGGGAAGGGCTCAGTGATGGATCCCCTCTTTCCATGCAGGATGACAGAGGTGCTCCCACCTGACCCTCATCCCTCCTGGTGCTCCAGCTCTGCCATCAGCTCTCCATGGAACAAAGATCCTCCCCAGAGCAGCAAACCCTCAGGGGGTGGCAGGGGGCTCCCAGTCCCATGCTGGGATGCAGGTGGCCCTGGATCCCCTCAGGAAGCAGCACATCCCTCGCTCAGGAGCTTCACCCCAGCTCACTCTGCTCCTCCTCACCCTGGGAATGAAAGGCAGACATTCAGCAGGAATTCCTGTCACTCTTCCCCAGGGAACAAAAGCTCCTCAAGAAAACAAACATGAAAGGCTGGCAGGAAAAATCCAACAACAAATTGCCAGGTTCCTCTGGCTCCTGTGCTGTGGATGAGGCAGCCCAGCCTCCACAGCATCCTCCTAAGGATTCCTGCATTCCCAGTGTGCTCTGGAGATTTCCCTGTGCTTGCCAGTGGCACAGAGGAACTATTCATGATTTGAATTCATCCCCCTTCTCCATCCTGCAGCCAGGCTTTGCCCTGGCCTTGTGCAGGGCTTGGTGCCAACACCTCCGGAACCCTGGGCCAGAGCAGTGGATTTGGGCTGAGCAGAGTGAGCAGCCATCACCACCCAGCTCCAACCCCATCCCTCCTCCCCGTGCCACGACACAAGTGTGGCACAGCAGGGCTGGCCCCAGGCACTGCAGTAACCCACATAACACCCTCCTCCTCCTCCTCCTCCTCTCTGCTCCTTTTCCCCCTCCTTTCCCCCTCGCTCTGGGAAGGCTCCACAAATGCAGCTGCTGCTTCCTGCTCCCCTCACTGTGCACTGGGGGAACATCTGCAAGCCCAGGCTCAAATCCCAGAGACACAAACCACAGCAGCCTCTCACAAATCCCCTCTCCAGGAGCACTCCAGGCTGGTATTTTACACCTCCACCCCCAAAGCCAAGTGCTCCCCGAGCCCAGCCCCTGATGCTTTGTTTGGACTCAGGAGCAGCTCGGGCTGGGTTTGGTTTGTAGGGCAGCGTTGCTATAGGAACAGGCAGCCTCACCGTAAGCTGGGGAGATTATTTTTGGAGCTGTGATGCAATTTAATCTATGGAAAATGGATCGGCAGCCATCGGCCATAAGCCTCCTCGGGCTTGTTTCTCAACCAGAGAACACAAACCTCAGTGCCTGGAGCAGCATCCCAGCAGAGCCACCAAGGCAGAGCTCCCTCTCCACACCTTTTTCCATCCTGAAATCTTCCCTCAGATCAGTGTTTGCCATTGCATGCAATTCCTCCAGAGCTGGTGGGAAAGCTGCTGGCTGGAGGCACAGCACCAGAGCGTCCCCATTGCTCTGGGGACACATTGGACAGTCCATGGGGATCCCAGGGACAGGGATCCCACGGGAGGCACTGCCACACAGAGCTCCCACCCCAAAACCATCAGGGAACAATCCCAGGGAGCTGCTGCTCATCCCAGGGGCTGGGCTGTTCCAGTGCTGCCCGTGGATGACCAGAGCTGGGAAGAGCCTTTTCAGGGATAAACCAGCAGGAGGAGAAGGGATTGAAAGGTTCAGCATTAGACCTTTTATCCCAAAATTCCCAAAGTGCATCCAGAGTCTGGCTGTGATGTCTCCAGCCCAAAACACCACAGCCCCACACCATGGCTGGGGCAGGCAGTTCATCCCTGCTTATCTTCCTCTCCAAGTCCAGCACAGCTCTCCTCACCCTACCTCCCTCACCCTCCTCCATCCCTCACCTTCCTTCTCCCTGGGAGTGGAAAACTTTCCCTTCCCAAGTATCCTCATTTACAGCAACAGTCCTTGTCCTTCCTACATCACTGTGAATCTCTCCCCAGTCCTCCTGCAAGCCTGAGCTGCTTTCCCACCACCCCGTGGGAGCCCCTGGAGCCTCCCAAAGGCAAGACTGGCCCTGTGCTGGAAATTAAACCCAGCCTTCCCCTGGAGGCAGCTGGAATGAGCTGATGGGGGGTTGGAAGTGCAGGATCAATACTGCAGGAGTGAAGTCAAGCCAGAGCAGAGATCCCTGAGTGCTGTCCACAGGGAAAGCTCTGATGGGATGGAAGGAACACTGATGACTCTAATTCAAACAGGATTCCTGGGTTGCCCCAAAGCCACCAGGGACCACAGCAGTGACAAGGGGGCATCTCAGCAGCTGATTTCCCTATGGACAGCAGGACCTGCACATGTGCCAGGGGAGCTCAGCTCGGAAGCATGGGAGTCCCAACCCTGGCTGCTCCCAATCCCTGGAACAAGCTGCCTTCAGGCCCAGATGGTCCCACCACCAGCACAGCATGGATTATGCCTCCATTCCCAGTTCCACCTCTTGTGCACTTTCTCCTGCCTTTTCCCACACTTGTCTGGGAGGTTTGGATCTAAAAGTATGAAAAGATCTCACTGACTGGGAAAAACCTTTTCTCCTCCCACAGACAGAGTGGAAGATGTCCATGAGGATCAGCCAGCAGCAAACCCTGCAGCCATCCCAGCCGAAACTCCAAGCTCCTTCTCCTCACAGTAAATCCACAGAAATCAATCCCAGCTCCTTTCCAGAGTCCCCGTCTATCCCAACACCAAGCAAGGGTATGATTCAGAACCACCAGCCCTTCCTGTGTGCAATTATCCAGATCTCTGGGATACGCTGCTCGCCCGTCATTCCTGAAGCAGAGCAATTTCCAGCCTGGCTCTGGCAGACACAGCTGCTTTCATCACTTTTAATTGCTATGAATATTAAATGGAGCAGGGATCTATATTTAATAGCCTGGCCCGGCTGCCAGGGAGATGGATGAGGTTTATAGCAGCTGCAGATGCAGGAACAGGCGGAATTTTGGTGGTTAGAAAGAATTACACTGAGAATTAATCATCAAAATAGTAGGGAAAATAATAATTCATAAATCATTCCAAATCCGGGTGATCGCTCAGCAATTACCACCAACCTGGCAGGGCTGTGGCTTCTCCCCACTAATGCAAAGGGAAAGCTGTGCAGGCAAATGGGAACCTAAAAATAGGGAAAATTGGCTGTTCCTGACAAGCTGGGACACATCCTGAAGTCACATTCAGTGGGAGCAGGTGGGGAGGGCCCACCTGGTGATTGGGCTCCACAGAGCAAACCCAGAAATCAAAGGCCACTGCTCCTAGGGGGGCTCACCTGGAGAAGAGAAGGCTCCAGGGAGAGCTCAGAGCCCCTTGCAGGGCCTAAAGGGGCTCCAGAAGAGCTGGAGAGGGACTGGGGACAAGGGATGGAGGGACAGCACACAGGGAATGGCTTCCCACTGCCAGAGGGCAGGGATGGATGGGATATTGGGAATTAGGAATTGTTCCCTGGGAGGGTGGGGAGGCCCTGGCACAGGGTGCCCAGAGCAGCTGTGGCTGCCCCTGGATCCCTGGCAGTGCCCAAGGCCAGGCTGGACAGGGTTTGGAGCAGCCTGGGACAGTGGGAGGTGTCCCTGCCCATGGCAGGGCTGGAAGGAGATGGGCTTCAAGCCCATCCAGCCCAAACCATTCCATGATTCTATGAAAATAAGCAGGATAAAAAATGGGCAGTGGGAAAGCACAAAGCATCTCCATTCACATCACTGCAGCTTTCCCAGCCTGGCTATTGAACATTTTATTGCTGCAATTACAAAATGATGATGTTCCTGGTCAATAATCCTGAGCAGCACAGGCTGCACTTTGTCTGGACTGCAGTCGTGCACTTCCCGGCACAAATGGGGTTTTCCCAACACCCAAACACCCAAACAACCCCAACAAGTTGAAATTCAGGCTACAGAGTCACACAGATTGAGTTTAAAACACAGCAAAAGGCAGAGTTTAAACTAAAAACAGGATGGCCACACTGAAGAAATGGAGATGAAATGCAGGATGTGATCAATCCCAGACTCCATGCAGCCTCAGTGGAGAAACCCAACCCAAGAGGCAGCCCTGGAGCCACTGGTCATGGCTACTTCTAAAACCATACAAATTCCAATGGAGCGTTGAAAAGTAAGCTAAAAGAGCAGATGAATTCAAGGTTATAGAAACAGAGAAGGCAAATTTGAGACAGGGGGTGATTTCTGGTAAGTCCTCACCAGCCCATGGCAGGTTTGGGATCCTGCACTCCCAGAGGGTCCCAGGAAAGGACACCCCTAATGGCACTGGGGCTGGGAAACACATCCCAAAGGGACAGTGACTGGAAGGACAGTGTTGGGCAGAAGTGGGAGAAGTCAACTGGAGACATTTTGACAATCCACAAGGAACAACTCGAGATACTCGGGAAGCAAAGCTGGGAAATGGAGCAGCCACAGAAGGGCAACTGTGACACACAGAGCCCTGAGCAGGGAGAGCATTGTCCCTGTGTCCCTTAGTGCAGGAGAGACCTGGAGGGGCTGGAGCGTGTCCAGGGAAGGGAATGGAGCTGGGAAGGGGCTGGAGCCCCAGGAGGGGCTGAGGGAGCTGGGAAAGGGGCGCAGCCTGGAGAAAAGGAGGCTCAGGGGGGACCTTGTGGCTCTGCACAACTCCTGACAGGAGGGGACAGCCGGGAGGGTCGGGCTCTGCTCCCAGGGAACAGGGACAGGAGGAGAGGGAACGGCCTCAGGCTGGGCCAGGGGAGGGGCATGGTTGATATTTGGGAATATTTCTAATCACTGAAAGGTTGGTCAGGCACTGGCACAGCTGCCCAGGGCAGCAGTGGATCCCCACCCCTGCAGAGATTTAACAGCTGTGTGGATGTGGCACTTGGGGACAGGGGTCAGTGGTGGCCTTGGCAGTCCTAGGGGAACAGCTGGACTTGATGCTCTCAGGGGGCTTTTCCAAGCTAAAAACCACTCTGTGACTCTATAAATACATATATATACACACACACACACACGTGTATATATATATACACACACACACACACACACATATATATATATGTATGTATCTATGTATGTGGGCTGAAACACAGGCAGGCATCAGTGCTGCTTCCACAAGTCTTTCCAGTGGATTTCTTCACAATCCTTCCAAAACTCTTCTCAAGAGGAGCCAAGAAGCTTTGCAAGATGCCACTTTGCTGGCTTTTGGAGGAGGTGGAGAATTGGTGGTTGGTTTTTGCTCTGCCTTTTGACTACAGTGCTCTGTTCCCTGTTTCCAACGGGATAAGAAGTTGGGAAGCCCTACAGAAAAGTACAGATCCAGCCCTGAAAGCTCCTGAACAGGAATCTCAGAGACTGAGGGGCAGAGCTGGCAGGGAACAAAGGCAGAGATCAAATGAACCCAGCTGATGCTTTTGTGGGAGCGCTGCAGAGTCACAGTTAGTCCTGCTGGACACGGCCAAATGTCCCTCCTGTCCCCTGAGGGCACTTGTGAATAGCAATGAGCAAAAACATGGAGGGGAAGGAGTGATTACAGGGAAATAACGGCTCATTAGCAGATAATTGGGGGCTCAGCAGCACAGCTCATTACCAGGAAAGAGAATGTAAAAAATTTAAAATAATGGCTTGATAAAAATAGAAACTTTTTCATTCTCGGAACAGCAGGAACACACCAAGTGCCGAACTCCAGGAGCAGTTTGGGTGCAGAGCTGGGGCCAGGGACAGTGACTGCCTCTTGTCACACCTGGAAAACGCTCCCCTGCCAGGAATCCCTGCGGGAGAAGCCGGGACTGGCCCCAGTGGCAGGAGGCAAGCACACAGTGCACAGCATCACCTTCAGCTCCTCATTTCCTCTGCAAGCCCAGGAAGTGTCCAGGGATCCCAGCAGGCCCTGCCAGTGCCCAAAGGGGCTCCAGGAGAGGGACTGGGGACAAGGGATGGAGGGACAGGACACAGGGAATGGCTTCCCACTGCCAGAGGGCAGGGATGGATGGGATATTGGGAATTAGGAATTGTTCCCTGGCAGGGTGAGCAGGCCCTGGCACAGGGTGCCCAGAGCAGCTGGGGCTGCCCCTGGATCCCTGGCAGTGCCCAAGACCAGGCTGGACACTGGGGCTTGGAGCAGCCTGGGACAGTGGAAGGTGTCCCTGCCCTGGCAGGGGTGACACTGAAGCTTTAAGGTCCCTTCCCCCCCAACCCATGCCATGACTCTGGGAGCTATGGTGACCTTGCAGGAGGCCCCACCACTCCAAAATCCTGCAGTCAGCCTGGATATCCAGTTACCCTCCCCTCCGCCCCTCCCAAAGCTGCCTGTGAAAGTGTTTCTCATCCCTGGATAGATCCATATCAGCAGGACAGAAGTACAGACCTCTGTGTCCCCTCCTGAGCCTCTGAAAGATCCACATCCAGCTGAACATCTCCCATTTGCCCTTCACCAAACCACCCTGCTCTGATTTCTCTGCACCCTCTGAATTCACAACCCACACCTGATCCAAGACATCCCAGCAGGGAGGACCTGCCCTGCCTGCAGCTCCAGGACCATCTCCAAGGGAATATTTAGCCTGTGGACACAAGTGGCATCATAAATAATTCAGTCACTTGTTCTTGTCCAAAGCACGTCAGAAAATGTACAAAACTTGTTAATTAATTGTTTCTGTTCGTTTAGTCACTGAATCCTTCAGTATCCAGTGATTACTATGGATTTGCATCACTCCCCCACACTGAAATGGAGCAGCTGCCACACTCTGGTGGCACCATGAGCTTGGGGACAAGAAGTCCCTGAGTCCCTGAAGGGGTGACAGGCAGGAGCAGGACACCAGGCCAGGCACAAGCAGCTTCCTTAGCCAGGAACAATCCCAGAAAAGGGCAGAAATAACTAAAATTCTAATATTTTGGAGGAAATGAGGTATTTTCAGTGCAGAAACTGACAGAAGTGAGCAGTGTCACAGCTGGGGGGTGACACCCTGTCCTTCCACAGACAACAGCAAACCCTGGCACGCTGCTACCGACACCATCACAGGTCTTGGATGTCTCCTCCTGCATCACTGAACATCCATTTTTTATGATGCTTAAACATTTTCCAGCCTCAGGTCCATCTCCAATGTCAGCAGGGAGAGGAGGGGAGCTCACAGACGAGCTGGCCTCTCCCCTGACATCCATCAGGGAAGGAGACTGAGGAAGCCTTGGAGAGCTCCCAGGAGCTCCCATCCCTGAGGAGAACATCATCCTTGGTGTAGCCAGGACCACTCCCAGGGGTTCACCACACTCAATCTGGTCCAGGATGTTTTCATTTTATGGTTTTTTACCAGGAGCTTATTTTTTTTTTTCTGGAAGTCTCCCATCAGCAGGAACACACATCCTGCCCCAGGCTTCCTCCAGCTCATGGAAAGCAGTGGGAGATGTGCAAAGGACACTCCTACACTCCTGCCAGCTCCCTCCTTGCTCACTAACCCTGGGAACAAGAAGGAGATGACAAGGCCCTCACTGCCAGGGAGGGGGAGCAGAGGGAGAGGGAGGCAGGGAAGGGACAGGGCTGGCTCTGTCCCTGTCACACCCATGGCTGTGTGCAGGATCACAGGGGAACAGCAAAACCCAGCAGCACCAGGACAACAGCAGGGATGTGTGCTGGGACACAGCCCAACCCAAACTGCTGCTGGGCCACCCAGAGCAGCTCAGAGAGAGCCCCTGAGCCTCCCTCCTTCTCCCAAATCCAGCAGCTCGGATTGCCTCGGGATCAGGGCTCAGCTCATCCCTGCAGGCCCCAAAAGGTCATTGAGTCCAACCATTAAGGAGCATCCAGGCTGAGCCACAGTGCAGCCATGGAGAGGAGACACATCCTGATGGGCACTGAGCCCCTCCTGAGCTGGCAGGGCTCAGCTTACCCGGGGGAAGAGGATCCAGGGGTGTCAAGTATCCAGCGTGCTCCATTCCCCAAGGTCAGGACATGCCAAAGGCACAGCACAGACGTGCAGGAGCTGGGAGCTCCCAGCCCCCTGCCCTGCTCAGAGCCTCAGGCTCAGGGAGGATGGCACTGGGGCAGCAGCAGCCCCAAAAAGGCACCCACAGCTTCCATCCCTCTTGCCTTTGGATTTCAATCCTTCCCCTTCAGAACCCACAGGCAGGGAAAGCCTCCAAGCCCATAAAGTCCAAGCTGTGCCCAATCCCCACCTTGTCACCANCCACCTGGGCACAGCTGGGCTCATGTCCAGCCTCTGTCACCAGCACCCCCAGGGCTTTTCCCACCAGCAGCTTTCCAGCCCCTCTGCCCCCAGGTCACCTCCCCTGCAAGGACAGGTGATTTCATGGGTGTCACAGATAACAGACCTGTCCCCGAGGCCAGGGCACTGTCACATGTCCCAGGTTAGAGCAGGAAGTCACAGTTCACTGCCTGTGCTGAGCCATGGGCCATCCCACACGGGCCCCATGCCTGGCACCCACCTCCTTTACAGCCAGGACAACCCCAAGCCCCTCCTGGGCAGGCTCAGTTCCTGCTGTGGGAGCACAGGGAAATCCAGGTTTGATCCCTGCAGGAAGCACCAGCACAGCAGCACTGGCTGCACTGACAGCTGCTCCAGCAGCAGGACACAGAGCAGGAAGGGCTGAGGCCAGGCCATGCTCTGCTCCCTGCACAGCAGGTGCTGTCAATGGTACTGCCAAAAGCTCCTCAGAACAATCAATCCACCCCTGGAATCTCTCAGCAGCTCAGCACAGACAGGGAGAAGGGCACTCCATGCTGCAC
Source organism: Ploceus nigricollis (assembly GCA_013399945.1). Lineage (NCBI taxonomy): Eukaryota > Metazoa > Chordata > Aves > Passeriformes > Ploceidae > Ploceus > Ploceus nigricollis. The sequence goes on from VXBC01005731.1 coordinate 48,971, forward strand.
AGTCTCCTCAAGAAGTGCTGTGCTGGCTGTCAGTGCAGAGAGATCAGGAAAAAAGGGGAAAAGAAATAAAGAAATCCACTCCTGCTGCAGCCAGGGCCTCTATTTGCAGAGCTGCTTGATGGAGCTGGGAGTTCATCTCCCTTCCAATTCTATAAGAGCATTTCTGGTCTCTAATTAACACCATCAGGCTGTCAGGATGGCCACTTCCTCCCTAATTACTGTGCTTTGTAATTAAGATACAGCTATAAACTCCTGTTATTAGTGATTGCTGCTGATCAGCTCCGAGGTGCAGAGCAGGAGCTCCCAGGCAGTGCATCCATGTCATGGAATCCCAGGAGTTTTTGGGGTGGAAAAGCCCTTTAAGGTCATTGAGTCCAACCATTAACCTCCAACACCTCCAGGCCCAACCCTAAACCCTGTCCCTGAACCATTTCCATGGCACCTGCACATCCTTGGGACGCATCCTCTCCCAGCCAAGCCAAATGTGCTTGTAGGCAGGAATCCACCTTCACAACTGCTAAAAATGAAAGGGAACAGGGCAGAGAGGGCATCTTTGGAAAGAAGATGAACATTCCCTGCCCTCAGCACATGATCTGCTGCTTTGCTGAGCATTGAGGGCTCCCTGCTGGGAAGGATGGGCTTGGCCAGCTCCAGGCACTGCAACATTCCTTGATGGCCCAGGGACACTTGCTGTCCCACGAGCTCATCCCAGTCAGAGTCATGGAATAGAATCATGGAATACCCTGAGCTGACCCACAGGGATCATCCAGCGCAGTCCCTGGCCCTGCCCAGACCCCCCAACAACCCCACCCTGGGCATCCCTGGCAGCGCTGTCCAAAGGCTCCTGGAGCTCTGGCAGCCTCGGGGCTGTGCCCATTCCCTGGGGAGCCTGGGCAGTGCCAGCACCCTCTGGGAGAAGAACCTTTCCCTGAGCTCCAGCCTGAATCCCCCCTGGCACAGCCCAGTGCACAGAGACACCTCCACATCCACCTCCCCCAGCCCTGGGGTCAAGGGCAGTCTGGGGGGTTTCCTTCCACTTCTGACCTGGACATCCCAGCTCACACCGAGATCCCCGAGCTCCCACTTCAGAAATTAAAGGATTCCAGAACATGAAACATCTCCAAACATCTCCATGGGCATTCCTACATCATTATCTCACCTGGAAAAACCACCCACAGCAAAGGACACCAGGCAGGGACCCATGTCAATGTGTGACCCGTGACTCACCGTGGAGAATCCAGGCTTTTATTTTAAACCAGCTGAATCCACCAGCCCTGATTACAGATTTTAAGTGCTTTTCACAAATAAATCAGCAGCCACAACTGCTAAAGCTGCAATAAAACACCTCCAGTTCCCCAGCAGCTCCAGCCACACACAGCCCCAGCCCAAACTCCAGACTCTTAACCCAGGAGCAGAACAACCAGGATGCGGCCCATGGATTCAGCACCTCCTCATGCCAAAACTCGCAGGAAAGAGCTCCCCACCTCAAGAAATTTCTAAATAAATCTGGATAAAGGCTGAACCAACATATCTGCTTTGGGAGTAGGATACAGCCTGTCCATCATCAACGCTCCAGCAGCCACATGTGCTTGGTCCTCCTGGAAATTTAATCCAGCTCATTCCTGAGCAGACTTTAAACACTCATTTAAATGGTTCCTAGCTGGGCCATGAAATAAATACACTCTGCATGTCTATAGGGAGAGAAATGCATTTTTCCATCTGTTTTATGGTCCCCTCTGTGCTGAAGCTGTGGGCCAGGTGCAGCCCAGGATCTGATTTCCTTTGAGGATAATCATCCATGTCACCACCAAATACGAATGACAGACTGCATTTGGGCATGGTAAGAAACCCAGCACCAAACACACGGCATGGAGCTGGAGAGGGAAATTCCTGATGGAAATGCCCTCTGAAAGCAGCAAAAGCACTGCTTCTACTGGCAAGAGCTTTGAGATCCTCAAAATTAACTAACGATAAGCTAATTATCTCAATCTGTTAGTTACCCACAGACCTTTCTGTGCACAGCAAGTGAAGTGCCTGCATTCCTCTTTCTCTAAAGACTTCAGCACCTCAGTCCTTCCTCCTTAATTTGGCCACAAACCCAAAACCCAAGATCCCATCAGCTCTGACTGAACCAGATCAGCTCCTTAACACACAAACACAGAACAAAACATCTCCTTAAATCCATCGGCACCTTCCTTTGTCTCTGTATAATCAAAAGAGCACTGGCACAATTTGTGCCATCCCCTGGATCCCTGGCAGTGCCCAAGGCCAGGCTGGATAGGGCTTGGAGCAGCCTGGGACAGTGGAAGGTGTCCCTGCCCACGGCAGGGGGTGGCACTTTAAGGACCCTTCCAACCCAATCATTCTGGAATACTGAATCATTCAACCCAAAGATTCAATAATTGGTTTTATCTTACAAGCACAAAAGGAGCTCCTAAAGCCACCCAAAGCCTCCAGGCTGAGCTCCTCTGTTCCCAAGGAATCTCCTGCTGAGCAGAGCCAGGCCCAGCTTTTCCCTGGGCTGCTCATTAAAAGCCATCAGCATTTTAAACATACTTCAGACAGCTCCTTTTGAGGAGGTAAGTGGATTTAAGGACAAAATTTTGGTAGGGGAAAAAAAAATCACAGCATGAGGATTTCCAAATGAAAAGCAAAGCCTCCTTGGGATGTATTTTCTCATCCAAAATGTTGTATTTCCAATGGGGAATGTGCTTACCAGAGAGACACACTTTGCACATCACAGTTTTTACAGTAAATTGGTTTTAAAAGCCAACATTTTCCCAGCTTTGGGGTTCAGTTTGCTGTTAAAACATGACAAATATTTGCCTGTCATGTCCCAGGGCCAAAGCTTTTGGGTCTGTCAAATGTGCTCCACATGTGTGAAATGGATGTTCCCCCACCAGACAGGGAAAATTTTTCTATGTCACTGCAAAGCTTTCCCAAAATACCACCATAAAATGGGGGAAAGATGCTTTGGGGGCAGAAAAAGACCAGGCCAGCCATGGAAATACCCCAATCTCACCTCAGACACCCTCGGAAACCTCTCCCCAGGTTCTTCCCTGCACTTCCCAAGCCCACTCCCCATTTCTCCAGTGCTCACCACTCACCTTCCCCTGAATTTTCACACAAGGCTGGTTTCAGCTTTTGATGAGAATAATTCTGGTTTGGGGCATTTTGTTCTCCACTGAAGCCTTGTTATGTAAAGCTCTGTGCAGAACTCCTGGAACACGCATGTCCTTACATCACCCAGCTGGAAAAACAGCTCGAGAGGGAAAGCAAAGGGAAGGGGACAATCTGGATTTCATAAAAAAGATTTTTTTTTTTCTTGGTCATCTGAAGCCAGCTGTAAATCCTCAATTGCTTGAATTTTGATTTGACCTATTTGCATTCCTCCTTTCCTCATCCTTTTCTACGGGAAGGAAATTGCATTTAGATAAAATAATTTATTGTGAAGTGATGCTTGAGAGCAGGACGGGACCACAGGAGGGAGCAGAGTGACATGGAATCCCAGATTCCATGGGATCATGGAATGGGTTGGGTGGAAAGGAACATCAAAGCCCATCCAGTGCCACCCCTGCCATGGGCAGGGACACCTTCCACTGTCCCAGGCTGCTGCAAGCCCCAGTGTCCAGCCTGGCCTTGGGCACTGCCAGGGATCCAGGGGCAGCCACAGCTGCTCTGGGCACCCTGTGCCAGGGCCTGCCCACCCTGCCAGGGAACAATTCCCAATTCCCAATATCCCATCCATCCCTGCCCTCTGGCAGTGGGAAGCCATTCCCCCTTGTCCTGCCATTATCCCAAATTACATCAAAGAAGCAACATTTGGATTTGACCATCACAAGGCCCAGGTGTGAATCACCAGGTGTTCCCAGGTCCCTGCAGGCAGACCCTTGGAACACAGCAGGGATAGAAATAAAACATGGGATGTGATGAGCTGCCAGTGCCCAGGATCAGGGGAGCTGTCTCTGGTCTGCAAGGAAAGCAAAGAACATCCTGCAATTCCTCATTTCTCACCATCAGCCTTCACTGTGAGACACGGATTTTGCTCAGCCCCTCCACTGATGAATCATGGAATGGGTTGGGTTGGGAATGACCTTTAAGTCCACCCAGTGCCACCCCTGCCATGGGCAGGGACACCTTCCAGTAGCCCAGGGTGCTCCAAGCCCCATCCAACCTGGCCTGGAACACTTCCATGAACTGTAAGTGCTGCCATGAAGCAACATGAAAGTTGAACTGAAAGGCAGGACCCACCCCCAGCCTTTTCCTGCTTCATCTCACTCAGGATAAAACACTAAAATGGGCATTTCTCTCCCAAAGCAGTGCAGATTTGGGCAGAGCATCCTTTATGCCATAAAGGACAGTGCTCCGGCACTCCCAGCACTGAGCTCTACTGGGAAACACCTGGAAAAACACAGAGGGCAGTAACAGACAGGACATTTTAGTGCACACCTTAAATCACAGCTCAGTGTTCCTGGAGAACATCTCTGCCTCTCACCACGGCGTGGGCAGGGAGCAGCACAGGACCAACACAGCAACGCTCTCATTCCATCTCAACTCAAAGGAATTTGGCTTAGAACTAAAAAAACACATCCTGACACCAACACAGGGACTGACTTACCCATGACAAACAGCCCAACACCCTGTGCAATCAAAGGTGCCTGAATAGAACAAATTACCAGCAAATTTAAAGTTTTTTTTTTTTTTTTGTATTAAAACTGAGTCAATCTGGATTCTGGATTTTTTAAACACCTGATAAAGCAGGAACCCCACACTTTGTCCATCTCCAACCAAACCCAGCAGGGCTGTAGCACATGATGCCTGCAGGGCAGATTCCACACGTGCATTCCTAATATTCCTCATCGTGGGGTCAAACACCCCCTCCCCCCCAGCAGAGCAGCCCCTCCACCGCTCCCCAGCAGAGCAGGGAAGCCCCAGGGATGCACCCAGAACGCCGGGAAGGCCACTAACCCTTGTGGAATTTATTCAGACAGCCGGCGTTGCAGAAGGAGCGGAGCGATCCTGTCTCCCAGCAGCCCCTACCCTTCATCCCCACCGCGGGATCGCTCTGCCGAGGCTGCCTCCTACATGGCTGCAAGCTTTGGGATGGAGGAAAACCCACAGGAATGAAGAGACACCGGCCCAGGGAAATGTCCTTATTGCAGTGCCACACTTCCCATCATCCATTCCCAGCACATGCCGGTAGCAGGGCACTACGGCTCCATCATCAAACCAGCCTCGTACCAGCATGCACCACGGAGAGCCCTTAACTCCATCCCTGCCGGAAAACAGCCTCATCCTGCCAAAAAAAAACCGGGACAGAGAAGGCCAGCAGCAGCCCCAGCCCGGGCAGGCTCGGCTGGCACCGGCTCCGGAGCGGTGCTGTTGGATACCCAGCCCCAAAGCCAGAGGGATGCTGGATTTTTGGGGAAGGAGAGGGAGATTTGGAAGCTTGTCCCTTTAAACGCTGCTGGAGGTTATTTTTAGGACATTGGCTTAAAATAAAGATCAGAATCCTTTATTTTTTTATCAGAAAGTCCATTATCCATTTTAGTCCCTCGGTCACATTTCACATCCCAACAGATCCATAACAAACCCCCGGGGGCTCCTCCAGCCCTGTCCTCCCTGAGATCCATTTTCTCACCCCTCCATTCCAAAACCACTGGATTTTCCTAGCTTTAATTTTCCCAGTCTCAAGGGAATGAGTAATTCTGGAAGAAAAATGCAGCATAAATCCCAATCCAGAGCCCAGCAGCTGCAGCCAGGAGCTGCTGCGTGTGTGCAGTGGGACCCAGAGCACGGAGTGGGAATTGGGAATCTCCAGGACCCACAGGGATTAACAGTTTGCATTTGATAATTTTTTCTCACTCCAGCTGGATTACAAGGATTTTACAGCAAGAAGGAAACGTTTGTACTCCAGCTTTTAAATTGGAACCACTTTCTGAGGACACATTTAAATAGAGAGGCAGGGACTATGCAAGAATTCCAGGTGGAAAAAGGAGAAATTCAGCCAGATCACACTATCCTTACTCTGAGCATTGCCAGGAAAACTAATGCTGGCAGTGCACATACACACAAAGATTTCATTAAATTATTGGCATATTTATTGATGGTTTGGGTAAGAATCAGCAGTCCTTAAGGGGAAAATGACCACTACAAGAGATTGGATTTTTATTTGGAGAGGAGAGGAAGGTCTCGAAGGGATTTAGCCCAAAACAAGCATTTCCAGCTCTGATATCAGATCCAAGGATCAGCTGGAGGCAGGATCTGGGTTTTGACACTGAGACCAGAGTTAATACCTACACAGGGCCATACATACACAGACACACACACACTTTTATATTCTACATTATATCCTAATTCCCAACCCCTGATCAGCAGGGATGGAGGAGACACAGCTCCACTCCTGCTACAGGAAATCAAGGCAGGATCATGGAAAAAAAAAAAAACCTAAGATCCTCTCCATAAGGATCACATTCCCAAACTGACACAGCTCTGCATCTTTTCTGCCAACTGCCCCCAGCCTCCTCCTGCCAATATTTAAGTCACACCCCCAGTCACTCATCTGAACATTTGGAAATCAGCCCTCAAGTTCCCTGTTAACAACAGACTGCAGGTTTATCCCTGGATTTAGCTCGTTCTGCTGCAAATCAAGAGTTACCAGAGTCCCAGGAACAGCAGAAGGTGCCTGGGAAAGGCTCCCTGACTTTCCCTGGGAAAGTCAGGATGAACTTTCTCCTTTCTTTCCAAGGGAAATGCTGGAATTGTGATGTTATGTCTTGCTGAGCAACTGAAACTCAGGAGGTGACTCAGGTGGGAACAGGAGTGAGGGTGTGGAACACCCAGGGCTGATGAGGGGCCAGGGAAAGGCTGGGATAAACACAGTGAATGAGGGGATCAGGAGGAGACCATCCATCTCCTCCTGGCACACACAGCATCACACCACACACTCCCACACCATGGATCTCCCAGCAACACCAGACCATTCATCTTCCAGAAACTGTATCAAATTTAAAAAGCCATTTAAAAATGCAACTTCTACCTTCCAAATATTTTGCCTGGAAGAAGACAAGGTGGGTAGGTCAGAGGATGGCTGGGTAGGTTAGAGTTTGGTTTTAGTCTGACTTCTTTTCCAAGTCTGATGAAATTCCAAAACAAACTGGAGAACTTCAAGAATTCTGTTCTCCCATTCCCGAGCATTCCCAACAACACTCCCAGCTGCACTCTTCAGCCTGGTATCTCCTTTACCATTATCAGTTAATCTTGAAAGCCTCCATAATCCCTAATTTTCAAGTATCTTTACAGCTCTGCCACATCCACCTCCCAAACCAACTGATACAAACATCAGGTGATTGTTACAAAGCCCTGCCAGGCTTAGTGGGACCAAACCACCTCAAACTCCAGCTCCTCCATTAAAATCGATTGGAAATGCTTTATTTGGAGCAGTTGCAATAACTTCTCCCTGGTTCAGAGGTTCCCTGCACCGGGCAGAATCATGGATTGGGTTGGCTGGGAAGGGACCTTAAATCCCATCTGTTCCAGCTCCGTGGAGTTGCTCCTGAGCATGGGCAGGGTGGGATGAAGGGCTGCCCCACCCAGGGACCCCCCACATATAGGAACCCATCACTTTATCCATTTATAATCAATTCAAGTGTCTGACCAACTCCAGCGGCTCTCCCAAACACTTCCAAACCCAAAAGGAGCCCGGCCCCACACGCTGCACCCAGAAAGCTCAGCCCCCTCCTGCCTCCCCCAGGCTGCATTTAGGGAATTACATACTGCGCTTGCCACAGCACCGCTTCCTCATCCAGCGCTCGGGAGGGGAGGCAGGCACAGGGACAGGGACGGGGGGTGTGGGAGCAGCCCCGGACGGCTCCGAGCCCGGGCCAGCCTTCCCCCGGGATGCTCTCCGCAGGCTCCATAGTCTCATCTCCTCCCCTCCCTTCCCCTCTCCGCAGCTCTCACTCCCCGTGCTCAGGGCTGGGAGTGCCTCCTCCTTCTCTTCCTCCTCCTCCCTCTCCTCACCTCACTCACAGCAGCTGCGCTGCCCCAGCACATGGAAAACAGGCTCAGAAAAAACAGAAACTTGAGAAATTTCACCTTTTACAAGTTTCCAGTGGAAAAGCCCAAAATCAGCCCCTTTTGGGGGTCTCTTCTGGAGCACATCAGGGCAGAGCTGCATGTCAAGGATGACACAGACATTCCTCGCCCAATTTCAAGTCCTTGCTTCAAATCTTATGGTGATAAAACCGCCTAAAAATAACTCTGGGGACTTGTGCCTGCACTGAGATACCTTATAATAGACTAATTATGAGATATTAAATAAAGTAATTTACTGTATATAATCTAATATTGCCTTGAAATACTCTTTTCAGAAATGCCCAAATATTCCAAAATAAAACAGCTGCACTGATTCCAGGTGTTCCTGCTTTGGGACGGTTGTGTTTTTTAAGCAGAGTTATTCCCAACCCTCAAATTTTCTCCCTGCTCCAACTGCAGGGATTGTCTCTGCCCCCTGCAGATACAAAGGAGAAGTGGCCACTTCCCTCTGCAAAAACCTTCATTGGATTGGAAAACACTCAACACATCTTCATCCTCTGCTGCTTTTGGGGCTTTTAATAACGTTTGATTCTTTTCTGTGTTTCCTAGAGGGGTGGGTGTCCCTCAGCTCCTCGCATTCCTGCTGTCTGTTCAAAGTATGATGCCCAAAACCACCCCACATGAATTCACACACACAGGAGTGAAGTGAACGTGTCTGAAATATCCCAGAATCATGCTTTGGGTGGGAAGGACCTTAAAGCTCATCCATTCCCACCCCCTGCCATGGGGAAAGGCTCCTTCCACTACCCCAGGCTGCTCCAAGCCCCACCCAGCCTGGCCTTGGACACTTCCAGGGATCCAGGGGAATCCACAAACTCCCTGGGCAACCTGTGCCAGGGCCTCTCCAGCCCTTCCTGGTCCTCTCCTCCCTCCCAGGAAAAGCCAATCTCCCTGTGCCTACACTGTCAGAAAACTTTTAGGACTTCCAAAAGGAAACACATTCAGCACTTTAAACCTTCTCTGGGCAAGGACGTAACACTGGATCTTCTCTTTTGCTCTGTGTGAATCAAAGAAAAGATTATTTACTTAGTAAAAAGTAAAGGAAAAAACCTACCAGTTTTACTGGGGGATTTTCCTTCCTGACTGAGAAGAGCTCCAGCCCCTGGATATCACCAGGAAACACCACTGCAGGTCCTGAGCAGTTCAAGCCCCATCTCCAGGCTGCAAATCTCAACCCAGGGATGCCCAGAATCCAGCGTGCTTCAAGGTCAACCATAAAGGTCTCCAGAGGAACAGCTCCCCAAAGCTCTTCAACAGCTTTGCCCAACAACTGGGGTTTTTTTAACACTTTGCTCCTGACTCCATTTATTTTATTCCTCTCAAAAATGCTGCTGGAATGCAAGAAACTCCCTCACCTGCCCCACCCTGGTGACACTGAATCCCATGGTGGGTTTGTGTGCTATGGAAATCCTGGATTCTTCACTTACACAATTCACCCTCAAAATGGAAATCAGTGGAATAACCAAAATATCATTGTTTTAGTGTAAACAGGCAGTTGGAAGAGCTCGCACATGAGTTTTCCATCACACTCCAACAGTTCTGCTCCCAGACTGCTGGAGGAACTTGGTTCATCCAGGAGCTGGAGAGCAGAGGCAGAACCTGGAGGGAATTTGAGGGTTTTTTTACTCCTTTCCTTGTTTAAAGCCAGACATTCACCCTCCAGCACATTTCTTCTTACTGACAAGATGCCAAGGAGGGAAAGGGAGCAGGAAAATGCTCCTCTGGGTCAGGCTCCCCAGGGCAGAGAAGGGAAGGGAGGGACCACCTGAGCTGCCTTGAAGGAGAAGTGGCTTAGCTGGGGATTTCAGAGCCAGTCACACAGCAGGGACAGAAATCCACAGAGTCCATCACTCCCTGCAGTCTGCAGGAATTACATTCAGCCCTTTCCAGTGCTCCCCACGCAGCATCCAGGGAAGTGAGTGCCCTGGGATGGCAGCACTGCCTGCTCCACCTCGCTCTCCATGGGAAGGAGCTGCACTCCTCCAGCAGGGAATCCTGCCAGGAGCAAGCACAGCTGCACCACTGCTGGGAACAGGGAGCAGTGGTGCTGCCTGCAGGCCCCAGCCCCCACCTGGCAGCACTGGGAGCACCAACCTCCTCACCAGCACACAACCCCAGGATCCCTGAGGCTGGAAAAGCCCTCCCAGCCCATCGAGTCCCAGCTGAGCCCCATCCCCACCTTGTCCCCAGCCCAGAGCACTGAGTGCCACCTCCACTGAGTCCCAGCTGAGCCCCATCCTCACTTTATCCCCATCCCAGAGCACTGAGTGCCACCTCCAGTCACTCCTTGAACACTCCAGGGACGGGGACTCCAAACCTCCCTGGGCAGCCCCTTCCAGTGTTGACAATACTTTCCATGAAGGAAAATTTTTCCTGATGTCCAGCCTGAACTTCCTCCTCATAAACCAACCTCCGTGGCTGGAAAACCTCCACCTGCAGCACACAGGACCCTGTTTAGAAAGGATTAACAGCTTTTGTATCCCTCCGTCCTCTCCCAAGTCAGTGTCAGCACCTTACACCATCCAAGGGTTCAGCCCTTCCTCCCTCCATCCTGTCAGGAGCTGAGGGGTAACCCAGTGTGCCATGTCACCACTGTGCTCCTAAATCCAACACCCACCACACCCCTCACTGAGGCTCTGGCAGCAGTTTAAGCTCCTACCAGCACATTTCAGGGAGAATCCCAAATTGGGTGTTTATCATCTTGTCATGCTTTCAGCCCTCTTTGTTTTCCCTTCCCTTGCCCAGCTTTAACTATAAATGAATATTTGAGTTCCTCGTGAATGAGTTACTGCCAGAGGGAGAGCTGCTCCCTGAGGAGACTCATTTTAAATTGGAAACACTCCTTAGAGCTAAATTTTTAGCTGAAGCTACAAATCTAATAACTGAGGTCAAACCTCCCTGGTTATCCATCTCCAGGAGCAGCATCCCTGCCAACATGATGTTATTCCAGCACCATGAGAAGTCATTTTCCACGGGAAGAGACAGGCTCTGGTGCTGCATCCATCCTGCAGAAGGGGCTCTGCCCTCCACACGAGGTTTGTGTTCCACCTCCAGCATGGCCTCCTGGGGGAGGCTGGAGCTGGATCCCTGCTCACAACTTGTCCCAGGACAGGGCTCCTGCAGGACAGGCTGCTGAGCCCACCCAGGGCACCAAATATCCTCAGCCCAGCAGGGCCAAGACCCCCAGCAGACTTCCCAGCAGAAGCAGCATTCCATGAATCCCATCCCACCCCTCACCAATGGAGCCAATGGAGGAGGCTCCAAGTTACTACACAAGAGAGATTTTCCTCAAATAAAATAAAAAGCTGAGCAGAATAAAAGTGGTATTGTATCCTCTGCAAGTTGATCTTCACTATCTAGAGTGACAATTTTAGCTTAAAAACTCCTAAAACTCCATAAGAATTCTAAATTTCCCAGGTGGATCTGGGGAAATGCCCCAAAGGAGCCTCTGCTGGCATCGGATTCCAGCTCTGGGAGGAGCCAGCGCTGCAGGAGCACAGGCACCACAAGGTGCCAGCACAGCCCAGCTGTGCCACTTCCAGCCTGGAATGTCGGGGCAGGGGGAGTTTGGGGGTCCCCACGAGCTGTGAGCAGCCTGGGGGCTCTGCCTGGGGCTGGGAAAGGGGCTGGAATGCTGGGACAGGAGGAGCAGCTCTTCCCCAGGGAAAAACAGCTCTCCTGCCCGACTGGAGTGTCCAAGCAAGGTCTGGCTGGCAAATCCCTCTTTTCCAAGACATCCATTAAAGGCCAGTTGCAAAGTCAAGGACAGGCAGCAAATAACCTCGGCTCCTCCAAAGCTGGGCTCTCTGCAGGGACAGGGCTTATGCAAGAGCTGGGAAACCTGGAAGCACACGGAGCTCCACGGGCAGCCAGGGATCCATGGAAGCAGCGAGCCAGGAGAGGGCAACCTGCTCCTGCTGCATCGCCTGGGATGGGAGCAGGGAGCGAACACAGGCTGCAGAGTGCCCAGCAGGAAAAGCCCTGGGGGTGCTGGTGACAGTGGCTGGACATGACCCAGCTGTGCCCAGGTGGCNGAGTTCCCATCCCTGGAGGGTTTTAACAGCCATGTGGATGTGGCACTTGGGGACAGGGTCAGTGGTGGCCTTGGCAGTGCTGGGGAATAGAGGGATTTGGGTGATCTTTGAGGGCTTTCCCAACCTCCAAAATTCTGTGATTCTGTGACTGCAGTATGCTCAGATATCCCAAGTACCTTGTCCAGAGGGATGTCAGAAATCCCATGGGGATGGAAGCCACACATGGCTCTGCAGGTGTTCCCTCAAGCTGTGAGTCCCATCAATTCCCTGATACCGGAGTAACAAATCCAACCCAAATTCCTTTGTGTGCCAGGAGAACCCTGAGGGACTCCCTGTGCCCTGCCAGGGCTGCACAGAGCTGCTGTATCCCACCACCAATCCAAATCCCATTTTCCCTTCTGTAGCCAGGAGCAGGAGCTGTTGGGCTTCATTAGACACAAACACCACAAGGTTTCCTGCCAGTCCCTCACTCCTCAGTGTCCAACAGCCCTGACACCTCCCCCTCTGCCCCAGCCCAGCCCTCCAGAGATGCCTTCAGACCCACTGAAGGATCAGTTTTCACTCATTTCTAATTAGCAAGGACTGTTATTGTTTCCAGAGTTCAAACTTGATTTACCTCCAACAGCCTTTTTCTGTGCCAGGTAAAGAAAAAAGCCCGTGGGAATTCTGAATGACTGACAGCAACAGTGAGATACTGAACTGATTCCCTGAGCTGGGAATCTCCCCCTTGCTGCTCCCAATTGTATGAAAATCTCTTGTGTGGTTAAACGTGGCGTTAAAAACTACTTACAGGTGAAAGTTGCCTTAAAAATCAGTAACCAGAGTCTGATCCCAGCACTGAGAGAGGGCTCAGGGCTCAAGAGCCAGGGTGAGCAAGGACCCAGCTTTATCCCCTTCCTGCAGCCCCATCTCCATGAGAACACCACACCCAGTGCTGGAACTGTCCATCCCATGGCAGGGACACTTTCCACTCTCCCAGGCTGCTCCAAGCCCTATCCAGCCTGGCCTGGAACACTTCCAGGGATCCAGGGGCAGCCACAGCTGCTCTGGGCCCCCTGTGCCAGGGCCTGCCCACCCTCCCAGGGAACAATTCCTTCCCAATATCCCATCCATCCCTGCCCTCTGGCAGTGGAAGCCATTCCCTGTGTCCTGCCACTCCGCCCCTGGTCCCAAGTCCCTCTCCATCTTTCCTGCAGGCTACCCTCAGGCACTCTCAACCTTTGGTTCTCCCAGAGATAAAGTTTTGCTTTATCTGTGTGTCCAGTCCCTTTTCATGTGTCATTTTTCCAGAAACTTGTCAATCTTAGTTTGGGAATAAGGTTTTCCAGCATATAAATACAATGCATGCTCCCATTTTAGACAGCACTAGAAGTGCTTGAAAGTTTTGATATTATTTTTAGCACAAATATTTTTGAAAGTCTTCCCAAGCTAAACCTGGTGTGTCACTGGTACTTAGGGAAACCACATTTTTTTTGCCTGTTGTGAAAAATAACAAGTTTGTAGTATATAAAAGTGTTTTCTTGCTCAAACACCAAAACCCTGTCACCAAGGGTGAGTCTTTCCTGGTTCCCTGCCAGGCAAGCACTGTGTATTCCCTGGGATCTTAAAAACCCCTCTTCCTGCGTGGGTGCAGAAGTGGGAAGGATGATCCTTGTTGTTCCTTCCCTGCTGCACTTGCTAATATTGACTGGGTTTGTCATTTGGGAACTTTTCACTTGAGGGATGAACTCAGTGCAGATGGCTCCTCCTTGCTGGGCACTGGGACTGGGAAAGCTCTGCCCTCTTGGGATAAAGGTGGCCCTGCCCATGGCAGGGGGTGGGACAAGATGAGCTTTAAGGTCCCTTCAACCCAAACCATTCCATGATTCTGTGACCCTGCAAAGGCTGTTCCAACCCCTTTGGCTGGAAGCCACAAAGCACCACTTGCAATTCCCAAAGGGAAATAATTAGCCCTGAGTTCAGGTGAAATGTGGGCACAGCTGCCCAGAGGTCACTGGTTTGGGCTTTGCAGCCTTGCCAAGTGACCTTGGGAAATTCTTTCCCCAAAAAGATGTGTGAAAGGGAGGAGATCGTGTGGAAGCAGCAAAAAAAAAAAAAGGCACTGAGAATAAGAGAAAGGAAACACTGACTTATAAACAGCGGGAAGACATGGAATGATTAAATCCCCTCACTCAGGCCACACACCCACAGTGTTTGTCCATGGCACAGGGGGAAAGGGCCATAAATAATTAAATGAGGGGAAAAAAACAGATCTAAAGAAACACAGGAGATGGGCATGGGAGAAACACAAACCACTAACACAATCCACAGCAGTTTTGGAAATAAGAATGGATTTGTGGTACCTACAAACATGGCACAGCAGAGACCATTCTGCCCTGGTACTTATCACTTTATCCATTTATAACCAGCTTTTCCCTGCTATGTATCAACTCCAGGAGTAGCATAATCCTCACCATAGGAATTTATCCCTCTCCCTCCCATTTTTGCTGGAGAAGAATCTGCTCTCCAATGTGCCAAGGAGTGAACTGAGCCCTCTGTGTACAACAGGATACTTTAGCCCCTGGGTTTTGCCCACCCTCCCAGCTCCCACAGGCAGGACTGAGTAAGGACCCAGAAGGATTTCTCCTCCCATTGTTCCTGCACCAAACTCCTTCTGCATCAGTTCAGCCAAAATAGGGCCTTTCCTTCACCACAGCTGTCCCAGGTCACCCTGGTGAGGAAAGAAGGGGCCTGGTGTGCCAGCAGAGTTCAGAGAATCGTGGAATCACTCAGGTTGGAAAAGCCCTCTGAGATCCTCGAGCCCAACTGTCCCCAGCACTGCCAAGGCCACCCACGTACCCAAGTGCCACATCCCCAGTGCTGTTAAACCCCCCCAGGAATGGGGACTCCACCATCTGGACAGCCTGTTCCAAAGCCTGAGCACCCTTTTCATGAAGGAATTTTCCCCAATCTAAACCTCCCCCAGAATCCTCGTGCTGCACATCCCACCCCCTCCTCCAGCAGGAGCGTTTTCCCAGCTCGGCGTGGGCACGGAGCCTCCTGCCCACCCCTGCTCTGCTCCTGCTGTGCCAGCCCTTCCCAGAGCCTCGCCCCCAGCACTCCTCTGCTCTGTCACGTTCCTGTGTTTATTTCCAGGGGGTTACTGCTGCAGCCTCACCTGGAATGCTGAAAACACAGGAGCCAAAAAACTCCACTGAGAAACTGCCCCAGGGCCTGGCTCGCCACTGCCAACCCTGCTGAGAGATTTCAGGAGCCCTAGAACAGTCCAAGAGGCTGCCAAGAGTGTGAAAGGACAGGGTGACTGCCCAGAGGAGGGAGCACCAGGATTCCCTGGGCAGTGGCACAGGGCAGGGGAGGCAGAGGGGATGTGCCTCTGCCCTTGGGCAGGGCTAAGAGCAGCACTGGAGCAACAGGAGCTGTGACATCAATTCCCATCCCACTTCTGAATTACAGAATCCCAGAATAGTTTGGGTGGGAAGGGGACTTAAAGCTCATCCAGTTCCCCTGCCATGGCAGGGACACCTTTCACTATTCCAGGGTGCTCCAAGCCCCAGTTTGCAGCCTGGACTTGGACACTGCCAGGGATCCAGGGGCAGCCACAGCTGCTCTGGGCACCCTGTGCCAGGGCCTGCCCACCCTCCCAGGGAACAATTCCTTCCCAATATCCCATCCATCCCTGCCTTCTGGCACTGGGAAGCCATTCCCTGTGTCCTGTCACAGAATCATGGAATAGTTTAGGTTGGAAAGGACCTTAAAGCTCATCTTGTTCCAACCCCTGCCATGGGCAGGGACAGCTTCCACTGGGCCACGGACACCACCCAGAGCTGAGGAGCAGCCACGGCTCCTGCACTCACTCTGGAGGATGAGGCAGGAGCAGCAGGAATGGCCTAAATACTGCTGGCTGCTCTGAGCCCCTGCTGGAATGTTTAATTCCTGCTGTTATGTAAGTACTGTTTTCTGGGTTCCTTGGCTGGCAATGATTATCACAGATTACATCTGCAAAACAACAACAGTGAACGTGCTGTGGTACCTGGGATCAGGGGAGAGCAGCACCACAGCGAGGAGGGAAGCTCAGTTCTGGGGTTACTCCATCCTCACATGCAAGTGGAGTGGAAAACAGCAGCAAGGGAATTAAAAACAGATTAGAAAAATAACAATGCGGGGGAGGGAGGGGAGGGAAGTGGTTCCTGGCTTGTGAAATAGAAAAATCCAAAGATTCCTCCCATCCTCCTCGTGTTTGCACCACCAGGCAGCAGCCAGGAGAAGGGAGCAGTTGGAGGCTGTGTAGGTAAGAAAACCTTACACTGGTTTCAGGTGGGAAGGGACCTTAAAGCTCATCTCCTTCCACCCCTGCCATGGGCAGGGACACCTTCCACTGTCCCAGGCTGCTCCAAGCCCCATCCAACCTGGCCTTGGGCACTGCCAGGGACCCAGGGGCAGCCACAGCTGCTCTGGGCACCCTGTGCCAGGGCCTCAGCACACTTACAGGGAAAAATTTTTTCCCAGTATCCCATCTAACCTGTCACTCCAGGCCTTTGTCCAAAGTCTCTCTCTCTGGCACAGGTTCCCATGGATCCAGCCTGTCCAGATCCCTCTGCAAACCCTTCTTGCCCCCCAGCATCCCTGTGGCTGTGGCAGGAGGAGCTGAAGTGTTGGCTGCAGCTCTCTGGGTGTGGCTGAGATGGACCAACCCACCGCAATCCATCAGGAAACTGGGGAGCCAGAGCATCCTGCCAGCTGCAGGAGGGAACACAAGTGAGAGCAGAAGGCACTGAGAGGAGACAGGAATCATTAGGAATGGGAAATCCAAGCAAACAAGTCCATCAGCAGCACTGTCAGTTCTATTTCCCAGGGCAGCAGCTCCTGCCATAGTTAACAACAGCTGGCTACCCTGGGAAAATCCAGGCTCCAAGGATAAAAAGACAATTAGAAGAGCAAGGTGACAGCCCCAGGCACGAGCCCTCCAGCACAGGGAAACAGCTCACAGTGATGGGGAAACTCAGAGGGAGGAGGGGAAAAGGGAATGCTGCTGTCAAAAGAGCTGGGAATAGCTGGAGTGTTACAGCCAGACATGAGCTGGGACAACAATGACAGGAATTGTCCCATCCTGCTACAACCCCAACAGAGCCACAAGCCAAGGCCACCTGGCCAGGAGCTTCTCTGAGGCCGAGGGGAGCAACAAGGGGATAATTCATGGAATGGGACAGGGAAGGTGCCAGATGCTTTGCAGTGTCACAGGCCCAACTCAAAATGGCTTTTGCAAACAAACCCCTGCCTTGGGAAAAGGACAAAAAACAGCCAAAATGAATAGAGCAACAGAAGTGACATTATCAGTGGAGTGATTAAAGGGAAGGCTGAGGAATAATTAATTATGGCTATTTTTTAATGCTGCCATAAAGGCTGGATCTGGGGCACTGAAGGGGAACTCCTTGCTGGCTTGAGCTGCCCTTGGCTTCCACCCACCCAACTGCACCCCAGCCCTGCAGTGGGATCCCCACAGCTCCAATGTCCCTCTCCAGAGCTGAATTTTCCCTTTCCACTCTCCTGCAACAGGAATTCACCCCAGGACCTGAGCAGAGGGCATCACCAGCCCTCTTCCACTCTTTCTCCCTCCCTGCTCAGAGCTCCCACCCTCTTGCAGCCCACTGAAACCCCCAAAAGCAATCCCTCCCTGTTTTTCAATAAGAAAACAATGGATTAAGGCAAGAGGAATAACCAGGTAACCCAAGTAATCAACCCCCATTATCCCAGATCACTGACCCACACCACAGGGTGTTGGTTTCAAAGTGAATCCTCCCGGGATGGTCACACAAGGACAGCCTAAAACCCCAGGAAAATCCATCTCTTGCCCAGCAAGCAAACTGCAATTGGTATTTTGGAAACAGGATACTGGGACAGGGCCCAGGCTCTGGTTCCTCTGGGCACTGATCCTTCACTGTCAGAGCTGTGCTGCACAAGGAGCCCCCAGGTCACATTCCATACACAGCCACTTACAGCCTGTACCCAAGGGATGAAACTGTGCCCAAATCTGTTGAGTCTCCCTGGATTTTCTGGCTCCTGGCAGCAAGTGGCACCATTTAATTGGATGTTGTACAAAATATTAATTATTCCTGCTCCATTTAAAACCTATGAGCTGATAATTCCCTCCTTTTTCTTGTTATAAGCACTTGTCCCCAAATTTCCTAGACTCAGACAGTCACGGAATTGCTGAGGTTGGAAAAGACCTTTAAGATCAAGTCTAACCATTACTCCAGCACTGCCCAGGCCACCACTGACCCATGTCCCCACGTGCCACATCCACACAGCTCTTCAATCCCTCCAGGGATGGGGACTCCAGCACTGCCCTGGGCAGCTGTGCCAGGGCTGAAAAATCCTTTCCAGGAAGAAATTTTCCCAATATCCCCCCCCAGCCCAGCCTGAGGCCGTTCCCTCTCCTCCTGTCCCTGTTCCCTGGGAGCAGAGCCCGACCCCCTGGCTGTCCCCTCCTGTCAGGAGCTGTGCAGAGCCACAGGGTCCCCCCTGAGCCTCCTTTTCTCCAGGCTGAGCCCCTTTCCCAGCTCCCTCAGCCTCTCCTGGGGCTCCAGCATATTTCCTGTGCCACTGACCATCATCCATGTGGCACCCTCAGCTGTCCTTCTCCCAGATGAAAAATTTACTTTCCATCACCCTCCTTCCCTTATCAAAGGAGATTTTATTCCTCTGGTTAATCTTGTGCCTGTTTGGTTGTTTGGGTTTTCTTTTCAAGTTCTGCTGAAAACCCTGTGAGTCACTGACAGGACATCTCCAGGGAAGAGATCACAGCAGCACTCACAGCAAACCTGCATTCCTTCTTTTCCACTCTGATTATCAATTCCCAGCTCTTCTGCACTGACTCCAGCCTCAGCCAAAGGAACCAGACGCCTCTGAGAGTGGTTGGCAGGTGAGTTGTTCTTGGCACAGACATCAGCACTGACCTGTCCAGTGAACTCCTGGATTTCAGCACCATGAACACCAAAATCCCTTTCTATCAGCCCAGAATCTGCCCCTCATCAGGTGAACACTGGAATTACAACACGGCTTTTGCCCTCTCCTGCTGGGGATCCCCGAGCAGGGAACCAAAAGGAGTCACCAACTCCCTCTCCCAGCAACCCAAGTCCATTTTGGGGAGTTTTTCTAGTGTTTAAAATACAAGGAACAGATTTCCACCCTTCCCTGCACACTTTTCCAAAGACCCCTTTATTACAGAGCCAAGAAAACAATCATTAATTCAGCACTCATACAATTCCTAGATGCCATGATACTACTCTAAAAAGAAAGGATAGTTTTATATCTATTTTTGTATTTGTTAAAAGAAAATCCACCAGCCACAGCCACCAAATACAGAGGGTGAACACAGAAATCTGATTTTCAGGCCAGGTAACAGCACAAGGCCACAGCCAGTACTGATAAAAGCAGGTGATGGATGAGGACAAATCGAGCTTACTACAACTTTACCAACACTTTGCAATCTCACCTAGCAACAGGAATGCCATGTTTGGCTGAGCAGAGCTTGGTCTAGGACTGTCCTGTCCTCCTGTCACACTCTACATGTGTTTTAGAGGAATTAAGCACATGTGGTAACTGAGGAGAGAGCTAAGCCAGCAGCTCAGCTCCACTCTCACTTTCTGCCACTAATCCACCCAGAATCCCTGGACAGGTTCCCCACTGTGCAGGCAGCCATGAGCACAGACTGGGAGAGGAACAGCAGGATGAGGACAGGGAGCTCAGGTCACCTCTCCCAGTACCAATGTCCCAGGTCACAGCTCGTTACCAAAATACTGCTGACTCCACAGTGGGCAGAAGGGAAACCAGAGCTCCCCCACGCACAGAACAGCAAAGTCTGCCATCCCATACTTGGTTTGGGGACAGGTTTTGCTGTTACAAACAGACATAAAAAGCAGTCCTGTGAAATGGCCTCTGAGAGTGCACAGCCCCAGCCAGCAGCCGAGTAAAAAACAGAGTTAAAAACATTTCCACAACTGTTCAATTCAGGAGAACTCCTGGGGGAAAGACCCTTCTCATCCACCCCAAAACGGTGACCCAGCAGTGACAATATGGGCAGCAATTTGCCAGTTCTCCTACCCATCAAATTTCCCATCAAATCTCGAACACCCCGACAGCACTGAGGGATCGCTGATTCCTGCAGAAACAGTGAATGGAATCTCAGCCCAGGCTCCAGCAACTCTGTGGGTGATTCAAGGCTGTGCTGCAGTTGACACAACAGAAGGATGGGGACATCCAGGGGGGTGGAAAGCTGGAGAGGGCCCAGGAGAACCTCACAGGGTTCAACGAGTCCAGGTGCCAGGTCCTGCACCCAGGTCAGGGCAATCCCAGCCATGAGCACAGACTGGGAGAGGAACTCCTTGAGAGCAGCCCTGGGACAAGGACTTTGGGGTGCTGCTGGGTGAGGGCTGCACCTGCCCCAACCCTGAAACCCCCTCAGCCCTGGGCTGAGCCCCCAGCGTGGGCAGCAGNNNTGGGAATTGTTCCCTGGGAGGGTGGGGAGGCCATGGCCTCTGAAGCAGGCAGGGCAGCAGGCAGTGCCCGTGAGCACAGAGGGCCACAAGGATGCTCTCTGTGTCCTTTCCCAGAAAGACAGACAGCATCAGACACAAACCTGCTCCTCTGCCCACCTTACCTGTCCCCTCTGCCATCCTCTCCTCACCTTCTGGCCTCCCAGAGCCATGGATGCTCCTCCTTGAGGGCACAAATCCCTTCAGCTGCTCACCACCCTCTGCACTCACTGGAGCCCACCTGGGCTCTGCAGAGCAGCCCTTGGGGAACACACAGGTTTTGGGGATCCCTCAGGATAAGAGGACACAGCTTAGACAATTCTGCACATGAGCAGACTTGAAGGACTGGGGACTTCTTCTACAGCAAATCCAGAACCACTTCCCTTTACTTGTAAACATCCACCCCAGTGCTCACAGGGACACAACATCAGGAATTCTGTTTTGATTCAAGCCAAACACACAGTCACTCTTTACTATAATCAAAAAATCTCTAATTGGCACAAACCATCAGCCAGGTGAACATTAAGGCATAAAGTAATTCACTGATGTGCTCAGGATTCAGCACCCATTTACAGAGTGTCTTATCCCCTTGATCAGATCAGGACAGCTTGGAAGAGCAGGAGTCTGCTGTGGATTTTCTGTTCCATCAGCTCCATGGCCTGGATCACAGCTGAGTCAGCAGAGCCTCGGGGCAGCACAGCCACATCCACAGCACTGCCCTCAGCCCAGAGCTCAGCACAGCCACAGCCTCAGCACAGCCAGCCTCTGCATTTGCTATTTTTATGGGCAGACACAAACCAAAATAGCTGTGCCTGACTCGGGAGGCAGCGTGGCTGACAGCCCCTGTGACTGCTCCACCCTGACCCAGCACTGCCACAGCCCCACGGTCCCAAAGGGAAGGTAAAGAACACACCACACCTCCAGGAGATCCTTCCCCACACACCCACCCACCTGAGGGACTCAACGGCCTCCACAGCCACCTCAGTGCAGCCAGGACCAGCACAGTGTCCCACCCTAAACAAGTGTGCCCAGAAAATTCCCCCTTCTCCTGGATCAGCTGGGCTCTCTGTCAGTATTTGCATATTCCAGAGCTGGAATTTTAAGGGACAGAAAGTTCACAGCACTTAAAATCACAGAATGGTTTGGGTTAGGACTTTAAATATCATGTAGTCCAACCACTGCCACGGGCAGGAACACCTTCCACTGTCCCAGGCTGCTCCCAGCCCCAATGTCCAGCCTGGCCTTGGGCACTGCCAGGGATCCAGGGGCAGCCACAGCTGCTCTGGGCACCCTGTGCCAGGGCCTGCCCACCCTCCCAGGGAACAATTCCTTCCCAATACCCCATCTAACCCTGGCAGTGGGAAGCCATTCCCCCTTGTGCTGGCACTCCTGTCCCAAGTCCCTCTCCATCTCTCCTGGAGCTCCTTTAGGCACTGGAAGGTGCTTTAAGGTCTCCCTGGAGCCTTCTCTTTTCCATTTCTGAAGTTTGTTTACTGCAGCTTGAAGCTGTGCTTGCTTGGAGAAGAAAACCCAATGTTAATCCCAGAAGAGTTATAGACATTGAAATACAGACTCACAGAATCACTGAAATATTTCTAAAATATTCAGTTTGCCAAGCCTAACTGACCCATTACAGAGCAGAACAATGGCACCCTGGGAGGAGCTGTGGACCAGGCACAGGGCTCTGACAGCTTTACAAAGTGTAACTGTCCCAAACCTAATCCAATAAACACCACAACAAAGGGACAGAAGCAGAGATGCACACAGAAACAGCTCAACTAAATATCTGTGCCATTCAACCACCAAACCTCCCCAAGCTATGCAACACCACCCACGTGGTGCCCAGCCCTCTGACCACAGCATTTACAGCGCTCCCAGCACACAGTCTCCAGGAGAATGACACCTCATTCTGCCTTCCAGAAGCAGCATCATCAGCTCATTGTTACTGGCTCTCCACAATTTACAGCCATTCCCACGGCTTTAATGACCTGCTCAGAGCTGCCCAGGCAGCTGAGATGACAAGGGTTGTGTCCAACCCTTTTGTGTCCCTGGGAGACCATCAGCAACCTCCAGCTATGCATGAAACCCTACCTGGGTGGGTTGTGCACCATTTAACCAGCACAGAAGGGCTGGGTGAGCAGAGCAGCAGGGCCTGGCAGGCTCTGGCTGCCCGGGGCGTGCCGTACCTGACTGGTTGTTCCGCATGCGGATGGCCTTGGCCTTGGCCAGCTCCAGGGCCGTGACCCAGCGTTGCCTCTCCACCTCCGAGTTGGCCTTCAGGTGGTAGGTCCTGCCCCCGTTGGACAGCACGATGTTGCACGAGTCCTCCGTGTCGATGTGGGCCGTGGACAGGTTGATGGTGCCCCGGCACGTGTGGGCCATCTCTGCCTGTGTCCTGCACGGGAACAGAGGGACAAGAAGTGTCAGTGCCCCTGTACCTGACCCCAAAACACCTCCAAGGCACCCTCCTGCAGAGCACAGACCTGTGGAGACATCCCGAGCTGGCAGCACTCACATGCAATCCACTAAAGCTGGAAAAGGTCCTCAGACAGAGAAACAAGGACAGGCTGAGGTGTTTAGATGGAGCTTGTTCTCTTGGAGGAGCAACACCCCATCACTCCTTACACATTCACATCCCACCATGTCCACTGCTTCTGGCTGCTCTAAAAGTGAAGCTCCAGCTACACAACACTATCTTTCTCGTCTCATTTCCACTGCTGCTTTTCTCCCTTCTCCCAGCTGTCCCACCTCCAGAATCCAGCACTTTGTGGCTCTTTATACCTTCTCCCTTCTATCACTGTTTTTGCCCAAGTGTGCTCAGACCTCATATGTCCCAGCCCTGGGGTGGCAGCAGGAGCAGGGCAGTGCCCATCCCCTGANGAACATCTGTGTGGATGTGGCACTTGGGGACATGGATTAGTGGTGGCCTTGGCAGTGGCAGGTTAATGGTTGACCTCAACAATCTCAGAGGGTTTTTCCAACCTCAATGACTCTGTAATTCCACAAGAACATTGGAGCAGGGAGGCTTTACAGGCACAGCCTAGAGCTGCTCTCACAAAGTGTTGGTGATCAAGTTCACTACAAGATAGAGACATGGTCCCTGCCAGGGAAGAACGGGCAGCAATCCAGGGATACCCACTGCCAACCTGATTCCTGAGGGTGCTTCTTACACAGAAGGGGGCCACTCTGCCTGACCAGGAACTCAAATCTCCAAACCCCCAAACATCTCAAGGACATCTCTCACCTGCTCAGCCCTGACACTGCTTGGTGGGACAGATTTATCCCACGGCCATATCCAAGACTGACATGAGGACATGAAACCCTCCTGGTGCCTCCTAAAGACCCATAGTTCATTCTCTCAGCACCACAGGGTAAGTTCAGACCCAGTGCACAGCGTGGTTACACTTTTCACAGGGGGTGAGTTGGCCCCAAAGGAATCAAGCCCCAGTTTTCATTCCCCAGTCATCCCTTCACACTGCAGCACGTACTGTGTTCCCAGGAGGGATCCCTTCCCACCTTCACAGAGCTGCTAAAATCATCTTCTCTTCTCCGCAAAGCAAAGGTCTCCAAGGTGACTGCACTAAATCAGCTGCAGACGTTCAAAGAGCCTCGCTCTCCCACCCAAGCAAACTGAGATGTTGCTCTCCCAGCTCCCTTCCCGTGCCAATCTGCATGGGAAATCAATTCCTATCAATCAGCACCCACACACGAGGCAGGCACCTGACCCAGCCTGGAGCCAGCAGCAACCTCCTGTGTCCACAGACGGGGAAAGGAGCAGAGGTGCCCTTCAGAGCCCTCATGGTCAGCGGGATCTGCTTATTCACCGCTCGCACTCGCTCTTGCGTAACGTGATCCCGGCAGATCTCCCAGCTCTCCCCTTCCCGCAGCACCGGGAGCGCTGCATTTGGAGAGCACCTGGCTGAGGGAGGTTAACATGGACCCGGAGCACCTGGCTCAGGGAAGTTAACATGGACTCGGAGCACCCATCCTCTGGATGCACAGGTCCCCCGTGACTGTTTAGCTCTGCGAGGGAGCAAAAACCGCCGGGATTCGCCCTCGGAGCGCCAGAATTAGAGCTGTGCATGGGAGGCTGGGGGGAATGACAGCCTTGGAGAGTCCTGGCCAGGACACACCAGAGAGAAAAAATACCCCAAAATACCATAGGGAGGACTAAAGCACCGACCCCCCCAGCCAGGGGACAGCAAACATCATCATATCAACATCAATATGTCCCTCTTCCCAGCAGCAGCATCCCAAAGCACCAGGACACGCTCCATGGAAGCCTTGAGTGATCAGCCCAAGGCAACACTGCCCAGCCCAGGCACCCAGCTCCAGACAGAGCAGGACAGGAATCACACACAGATGTCATGGCTTATCCTCAAAATCAGGCTTGTGACAACACCAGTGCTGTTGTGGATGTGCAAAGATCATCAGAGAGGAGATTCCCTACTCTAAAACCATTGCTATCTCTTACCACGCTGCCAGCAAGACCCAATCTCAGCTGTCCTCCTCTGGATGCACAGGTCCCAATTCCCACGTGGATTTTGTGCAAGCCAGCAGGTGTTGCTGTTCTGAATATATATTTTCTTTTTTTTATTTCAACAGAATAATAGGAATTTCAGACTGGTGAAAATTCTGGCATCTCCATCACCCACCCTACCCACCAGCCCTGCACAGCTCTTGTATCCCAGCCACTCACAATGACAGGTTTTGCAAAAATCTTGAAAGATTTTCTTTTTTAAATATTATTTTTAGCATTTTCCCTTTTTTTTTGACTGAAAAAGCTGCTTCAGCTCCTTAACACCACAAATCTAAACACAGAGAGTTTGACAAGACAATTTACAGCATCAGTTCCTTAAAAGGGCTTCAGTCTAAAACTCCTGGAGTCTGATTTTCAGTGACTTGGATTCTACAGCCTGACAGAGCAGCTACACACTGCAGTGCCATAAAAGAGCAGCAAATTATAATTTAAAGACCTGCTTCCTTACTTCTGAAGGGACACTTGAGCTCCAGGAGGCTGCTCAGCATGCCAGTGCTGTGCAAGAGAAAGATGCTCCCAATTTTTAACAACTGTAGCAAATCTCCCTGGATCTAAACAACAAATCTCCCTGCAAGGGCTCACAGGACAGGTTTATCTACAGAGCAAAGAGAAGAAGGTGAAAAAGGAGATAATAAAATTGTTTTTGTCTGCCAGCTCCACAGCTGTGGTTTTGGTGATATCCCAATAGCCAAAGGTTGAGCTCTGGATGCTGGGAAGATGCTGCTAACACAGGATCTGTAATTAAAACTGTGTGGCTCTGCTGGAAGTTAACAGGACACAGCAAGGAATGAACAAGCTAAGCTCACACACTGCTCCCAACACCTAACAAGCACAAGGGATGCCCGTGGAATTTCTCTTAGAATCTTCTTTCTACCAGCAAGGCCCTGCACCATTCTGGGTAGCCTTGTCCCTCCTAAAACTCAACTTCTTGTCTGACAGCTCCAACAGCATCAGGCAGAGGAACCCAGCAGGGAACTGAGACCATCCCCGTGTCCCAGGCACGGCAGAATTCCAGCCTGAGTATCCACAGGAGCTCAGGGAGCGCCCAGCAGCCCAACCCTGGGACCAGAGCATTCCTGCAATCCTGGAAGCCCAACAGCTGCCCCAGTTCAGCCAAGCAGGGCTGTGACAGGGAGTGACAGCTGGAGGGACCTTGTGACATTCTGTCCTGGCTGGAAGCATCCAGCATCATGAGGAGGCCAGAAACACTCAGGGTAGTGAGGGACAGGTCTCCAGACTGGATTATCCACCTGAAACCCAGCAGGGAGCTACACAAACACTGAGCTGAGGGTCCCCTTCAAAGCTGGCAAGGCCACTCTCCAAGAACACCCATGTTCTAAGGCACCTCCACAGGGAAATCCAAACACACTTTAAATTATATCCTGAAACATGTTCACACTCTCATCCTGCAGATTTCCCTGATCATCTCAAAACCATTGCTTTGCTATCAGCCTCAGAAATCAGCATACCTGATTCTACATCATAGAATCATGGAATGGTTTGAGTTAGAAGGAACCTCAAAGATCATCCAGTCCCACTCCCTTCCATGGGCAGGGACACCTTCCACTGTCCCAGGCTGCTCCAAGCCGTGTCCAACCTGGCTTTGGACACTTCCAGGGATCCAGGGGCAGCCCCAGCTGCTCTGGACACCCTGTGCCAGGGCCTCCCCCCCCTCCCAGGGAACAATTCCCAATTCCCAATATCCCATCCAGCCCTGCCCTCTGGCAGTGGGAAGCCATTCCCTGTGTCCTGTCCCTCCATCCCTCGTCCCCAGTCCCTCTCCAGCTCTCCTGGAGCCCCTTTAGGCCCTGCAAGGGGCTCTGAGCTCGCCCTGGAGCCTTCTCCTCTCCAGGTGAGCACCCCCAGCTCTCCCAGCCTGTCCCTAGGATCTCAAACACTGAATTCCCATCTTATCACTGTTTCCTGGTGCAAATGTAGGTCAGGTCACACTCAGCCACCTCCCCAGGACAGGCTCAGAGAACACAAGGTGAGCAGGAGAGACTCCTAAAGACTCAGGAGGTTTTGTCTTCCTTATCCCAGTGTCTCCTTCACCCTGGGCTTTCACTCCCTGCTGTTACACCACAACCAGTGAAATCTGGGCACTGAGGGGTTCAGAGGCTGCATCTGGACCCCCAGGCTCAGACCATCCCACTCCAGGGACTTCACCCCAGCATTATCCAGGAGCCAGCACAGCTCAGGAGCCAGAACAGCTGATGAGCAGCCTCTGACCCAGCCTTCTCTTGGGAAAGCAGCACCAAGTGCTCCAACAGGGACCTGCTGGGAGCTCTGGAACAAGCAAGAGGCACCAGCAACCACACCAGACCATTTGCAGGGCACCACTGAGCTCCCTGGACACTGCTCACCCAGCAAGTATTTCCTAATTTAAACAGCATTTACAGAAAAATCTCCTGCTGTTGCTGCACAGTCTTGGGGGGTTTTCTTTGCCTTACAAAATTATTTGTTTTCCAAGGAAGTTTTGCTGTCCAGGTTTGGGGGGTGAGTGTAGATCCATCAACAGCCTCCCTTGCATGAGCAGACAGGCTCTTGCAGGTGCAGCTGGATGGGCAACACAGCACAGGGGCAGAGCCAGGATGTTCCCAGCTCCTCCTCCCTCCGGCAGGACCCAAGGAGAAAATAAGAAACATCTGAAGAGTTTGAAAAGGAAACGGCACAAACTGTCAGGGAAGAGAGTGAAATTGTTTGTGGTTTGGGGGGGGTTTTGAGTCTCTGGCTGAGAGGTACAGAGACCTCACAGCAACATTTGTCACTACCCACGTGGGAGGGAGCTGGACACCAATCCCAGGTTCATCGCTGGAGCTGGCAGATGGACACACTGAGGGACTTTCCCAGTGAATTCCACCACCACGCTGTATTTGGAGCTCAGAAACACTTTTTGGCTCTCAGATCTCAACAGAATTACAAATCCAGGCTCCTGAACTGCTGCAGATCACACCCAAAACCCAACACAGCCAGGAGGAAACACATTCCCCCACAGCACAAACCCAACAGCTTCATAAAACAGACAGAGAGGCTTCAGACAAGGGCCCAGAAGGACACAGGGAATGGCTTCCCATGGACAGGGGCAGGGTTAAATGGCATATTGGAAAGAAATTCTCTACTGTGAGGCTGGGGAGGCCCTGGCACAGGGTGCCCAGAGCAGCGGTGGCTGCCCCTGGATCCCTGGCAGTGTCCAAGGCCAGGCTGGACGGGGCTTGGAGCAGCCTGGGACAGTGGAAGGTGTCCCTGCCCAGGGCAGGGGGTGGCACTGGATGATATTTGAAGTCCCATCCACCTCAATCTGTTCCATGACTCTGTGACACCCTCGCTGCTTCTCACAGCACTGACCTCTCCAGACTCAGAGATTAAGACCCGTTTTTTCTACTGTTTCTTTTATGGATTAAGTAGAAACCAGTTTATAAAATTCATTTCTTCATCATACTGGAAAACACTGTAATATTAAGGGCTTTGCAGCCATAGAGGAATATTTATACCCGTGGCCAACTGGGAAATGCCCTTTGGAGTCAGGTGCAAGGACTGCTGCAGGCAGAGGGAAGGACAGAAATCAGGGACAGGGAACAAACCAGGCAGAACTGGACAATTCAGTAGCTAGGGACAGTATTTTATGTCCTTCCCAAGAGTGGGAGGCAGCACAAGAGATGCCACAGCCCTGAGTCCCTGCTGTGCCTGAGCAGCACAGCTTGCTCTTCCCACAGGATGCAGCACAAGGATTTCCATGCAGAATTCAGAGTCTACCACAGCCACCTGGGTCAGGCTGAGCTCTCCCATTGCTCACAGCACTCCCACAGGGCACAGGGACAGGAGCTGCACTCCCCATTGCTCACTGCCAACAAAAGGCTGTTGTGCCACCACCCCCTCTCGGCGTCACCCGCGCCGGACAACAGCTCCCTCATGGCTCAGATCCCACCTCCAGAGCATCCATGCCCACAGCTGGTGTTTGAATTCCCTGTCACCCCCACCCCACACTCCATCCTTGAAATATTAGACACAACGAGCCCACCTGCACAAGTGCTCCAAGGCACATTTCCCAATAAACTGAGATTTCCTACGTCATTTGTTCAGGTTTTGGGGGTATAAGCCAGTGAAATCTCTGCTTCCCTTTCAGGCATGAGAAATCCCAAAAAGCACTTGAATTTGAGCTCATGTGCCTGAAGTCAGGGCATGGAACATTGAAACCAAACCTCTTGGGGTTATTACTCCCCCCAGGTTCAAGGAAAAAGGGAGTTCATGACAACTCAACCCCAGAACTCAAATACCCAAGGGGATGCAGGCCTGTGGCTCCAGAGGTATTTTCCCAGTGAGTTCAGCACACCACAGCTGGTTCAGCAGGGCTCTCACAAACCACAAGCTCCATGTGACACACAGCGCAGATTTTCCCTTCACTTCCTCTTTTTGCCTTCCCCAAAACCAAGGAAGCACAAACCAACCCCAAAGAAGCACACGGCAAGTGTTGGGCTGAAAAGCTGCAAAAACACACGATTTTAGATCTATTTTAAGGCCAACTAATCTGCAACTGGCTGCAGTCAGGATGGGCACGGATTGGGAATGATCAGGGTTAAAGGGAAAGCCTGCAATCCTGGCTGCAATCCTGGCTGCAATCCTGGCTGCAATCCTCACCAGCCAGAGGGATTTCTGCAGCTCGGGTACTCACCACCTCCACACATCACGGGAATATTCCCCACAACCTATCCAGCAGCTTCTCAAACCAGTTTCCAGGACAAACCCCTGCACACACTGGGACCAAAGAGCCCAACATCAAAGAGCCTCAGCAACACCGCCCAAGCATGGATTTAAGGAAGATTTGGCCATACAGCTCTTCTGTAAGCAAGCAATAAGCACAGCAATCTGGAATTCACACTCCTTTCTCCCCTTTCATTTGGCTGCAATACCCACCCCAGCACAGGGACAAGGAAGAGCCTGGAAGATCCTTCTGCTCCAGATCATTCACAAACAGCCCTTGTCTCTCTGTGCTTCAGAGAGGGAAAAAACTCCAGAGGAGCTCAGGACAGGCAATTTGTCAGACAAATTCCCTCAGAGCCATAGTGCAGGACCTGGCACTGCCTGCTGGGAAGGTTCCATCCCATGAGGATGGGACACTTTGCCAACGCCAGCGCTTCCTACTCGGCAGCATCTCTGATGTGAGAGAGTTCCATCAGAACACTCTGCTGGGGAAGTGCACGGGTGTACGACGTGCTCAGGGCAGGAAAACCAACAGAGCCAAGCTGAAAGGGCTCTGCAAACAACACCCAGGCTACCCCTCACCTCTTTTCCTAAACAAAATCGAGGCTGAGCTGCTGGGAGGCTGAGGAGCACAGAGCAAGCTCTTCCCAATATACAACATATCCGAGCTGGGTGCCAAGCACAGGGGCTCATTTCCTGAAAACCTGTGTAAAACCTGCAAAAATACACTCTGACCTCAAAATGCTTTCCCTGACAAAATCAGAATCACAGAAAAAGGCACAGTTCCCTTCCCCCTGTTCCTCAATGTTGCTTCTGCAGCACTCCCACTGACAAGCCTCCCAGCCCAAATACAAGGATACTCTGAAGTCAGCCCATCCTGCTGCACACCTCTGGGATTGCCTTTTATACCACATTTCTGCCTCTTTCGTGTGCATGCTGCAGGTTTTCTGCCAGCACCCCTCAGCAGTGGCCAGGAGATAAACTGAGCCATAGTGCAGATATCAGCAGATATGCCTGACAAAAAGACTTTGTGTTGGAGTTTTTATGAAAAAAAACCAACAAAAAAAA
>VXBC01005731.1:79970-96693 GCA_013399945.1 Ploceus nigricollis
AAAAAAAAAAAAAAAAAAAAACCCTCACTAATGTTAAAAGAATTACTAGCAAGCACTCCCACTCCTCCCAGCACATCGTGCTATCTGCTCTGCAGCTCTGGAGAGGCCGGTGTGGCCCTGGCTGATAAGGATATCAGCCCTGCAAACATGGGCACCCAAGAAGCTCCTGGAGGCACTGGTTTGGGGCTTCACTTGCTCCACCATCCCCCAGCTCTGCAGGGCACAGGCAGCTCCCTGAGCCGGTGTGACTCCGGCCTTGCTCCCACCCAGGGGTGCTGCAGCTCCCCAAAAGGGGCTTTCACCCCTTCCCTTCCTGCAAGAGCAGAATTAAAGGAACTCGGCACTCTCAGGACATGGCCAGAAGGAAATGCTCTAAGAGCGTGTCCTTGGGGGCAGCTGGCCCACAGCTGACCCAGCACAGGGACACTGGTGTCCCTCACAGCCCAGTAACCAAACCACCAGCTCAGCAGCTTCAGCAAAGCTGCAGAGCAGGGCTGCAGGAGCCAGGCTGTGCCCAGGGAGCTGGGAATGGCTGTGGGAGCCTAGCTCTGCACATGGAGCTTCCAAAAATGCCAGAGGCAGCCCCTCAGCCACTTCAATTTTTTGTTTTCTTTACTTTCCAAGCTAAAATGACAAAGATCCAGAGATGTAAAATCCCACCAAGACTTTGGTGCAAAATCCCATCAAGTCTTTCAGCTGCTGCTGAGTTTATCACATCAGTCGTGGAAGGTCTGGTCCAGATCTCATCACCCCCAGAGCTAGCAGGATAATCCAAGACATGGGCCAGGCCTGACTCACGAGCTTGGTGGCTCATTTGTAAGCAAGAAAAAGGAGTGACCACGCACAAGGTTCATTTGACAAATGCTCTTTACTACACAAGAAACAAATGCACTGCAGCAGATGAGAGCCTCAAGCAGTCATTTTTCTCATTACAGCCTCTGCTTTCAAGTTTGTACTGGTGCTTCAGCCCTCGGGAATTGTGTTAAATGATCAGCATAAAGATCAGCCACAGTCAACTCATGTTTATCTTTTCTCACCACCACAGCCAAGGACATAATAGCACACAGGGCACACAGAGTCAACATTAAAACCCAATTTTTATTCCTATCTCATCAACTCCTATCTCATTTACAATATTCAGACTGGTTAAAAAATCCTGGTTTTCCAGACTACAGACTTGAAGGATGTATTTGCTTCAAGCACAAGGCTTATGCCACCTTTCTGAGACTGAGAGTGGGTAGAAAAGCTCACTTCCAAGAATTTTTCCATGCTGCAAACATCTCTCTTTTCTGCAAGGTACTGTCAATGTTAATGTTTTCAGTACCCAATAAATTTCCCTCAGAGACAGCACAAGAGTTACAGTCTGTGACCTCAAAGATCACTCTAAAATCATCACACTCCTGACTTCTTGCCAGCTTTCAAACAATGCTCAATTCTAGCCCAGGATCTCTGTGTGGATGAGATATTTCTTAGGGATAGATATCCAAATGCAGAATCTCCTTCTGGATGAAATATTCTTTGAGGATAGATATCTGGAAGCAAAGCCCACATGGTTGCATAAATTTATGTATTTTCCTCTATTTTAAGGAATGAGAAGATAAAACTTCATATTTAAAAGCTGAACTGTTGCTTCTCAGCCCTTGACTATGAAATCCTCAGTTCAACAACCACTTTCCTACAGGTTTATGTGGAGGCAGGTTCCAGGTGTGTGTCCAGTGCAGACACGGAGAGAGGTTCCCTCAGCTCCATCTTCTCCCTGAACAGGACACACAGCTGTCTCTGCTCAAGGCAAACACCCAACAGCAGGAACTTCTGCAGCCTCCTGTGACCACCCAGAAGTTTATTCTGTGATAAATCCATGCTCAGCTCTACAATCAGCATATCCTCCTTCTGGGAGCAGTCACCCCTGGGGCAGTGGTCAGTGGAGGCAGCTGCCTGCTTCCAGAACAGATTCCAGTGGGCAGGAAATCACTACTTGAGAGCGGGAGGGAGAATGAACTTGACTATTGCATACAAGGTGCCTCCATGACCTCCATTACCCAGGAAACAATCAGCTGATCCTTACAGGACACGCTCCTGAGGAGTGTGGAGGTCAGCAATCCTGGGAAGAGCAGGTTTCCTGTAAGAACTGAGGAAACAGAGGGAAATGCAAGCAGCACAGCAAACCATGTCAGCATGTGAGTGCAAGGGGCAGCGTGGCACAGTGCAAGACCTTTCCCACCCCTTACAACACCACCCATAAAATAAAAAATGTTTGCAGCTGGCATTCCAGATGCTGGAGATGCCAAGAGCTTTTTATTTAAAACAGAAATCAAGAGTTAACCACTTACTGGGCCATGACTGGGGCTGAGGGTGCTTTTGGATCAAATCCTGCAGGTGCCCAAGTGACCTTGGCCAACAGCTTGGGGACAGGCCTGGCACATCCCAGCTGCTTCACTGTGAGACCCAACGTCCTTCTGCATTGAGTCTCAGTGCCAGCACAAGGGGAATGGCTTCCCCCTGCCAGAGGGCAGGGATAGATGGGATATTGGGCATTGGGAATTGTTCCCTGGGAGGGGGGGCAGGCCCTGGCACAGGGTGCCCAGAGCAGCTGTGGCTGCCCCTGGATCCCTGGCAGTGCCCAAGGCCAGGCTGGACAGGGCTTGGAGCAACTTGGGACAGTGGAAGGTGTCCCTGCCATGGCAGGGGTGGACAAGATGCTATTTCAATTTCCTTCCAATCTAAACCATTCCATAAATCTGTAATCCAAGGACATGCTCTGGGATCAGTGTTCAGGGCTGCACATTTTCTGCAAAAACCCTCCAGATATTGACTGTGGGTTACCAGGAGCAGCCAAGAGGGAAGGCAAAGTCATTGACCTTCACAAGGGACGGCTCTCACACGCAGACAAGGATGAGTTGCAGTTTTCAGCCAATTTCCCAACTGCTCAGACCAGACTCTCTGTGTTATTTCAGTGCATTGTGTTGCAAAACAAGTTGTGTGGTGCAATAAATGCTCAGAGGTTTTAATGCAGAAACATTTCAGCTGTTTCAGCACAATCCGAGTCCTGCCCTTCACCCTCACCCCTCTGTGCTCCCCTTGGCTGCAGCCAAGCCCAGCCATCATCTCCCTGCACAGGACACCTTCACACCTCCCAGAACACCCATCTGCCATCCCACCCCTCTGCTCCATGCAGGAAAGGTTCACATCCACAAAAGCAGCACCAGCACTTTATCCAAAGTCACTCCTTCCCATTCCAGCAGCCACTCTGGGAAGCCAAGGGGCTCCTGCTGTACACACAAAGGCAAACAAGCAACCCACAGAATCATGGAATGGGTTGGAAGGGACCTTAAAGCCCATCCAGTTCCACCCCCTGCCACAGACAGGGTCATCTTTTCTCGGAATCTGTGGTATTTAAATGATTCTGAGATTGTAGAAAGTCTCTGTCTCTCAGCCCCGTGCCAAAGAAGAAGTNCTGGCCTGGAACACTTCCAGGGATCCAGGGGCAGCCACAGCTTCTCTGAGCACCCTGTGCCAGGACCTCCCCACCTCACAGGGAACTATTTCCTTTTAATAACCAATCTAAATCTACTCTCTTCCAGCTTTAAGCCATTCCCCCTTGTCCTGTCACTCAAGGCCCTTGTCTGAACTCCCTCTCCAGCTCTTTTGGAGCCCCTTTAGCTGTTGTTTTTTCATGAGAAAAACCCCAATTTTACACGTTGCTTGGCCAGACAATTCCACAACCCCCTCAGCTCCTCAGGCTCCTGGGAAGCAGCAGGATTGTGCCAGCAGGTCCCAAAATCCCACTGCAGCCCACGTGCTGGTGCTTCACAGAGGACATTAAAAGCCTCTGTCCCCAAGAGCTTGTGTCCAGCAGCTCCTGTCACAGGGACAGGGCTGNCCTTGTCTGAACTCCCTCTCCAGCTCTTTTGGAGCCCCTTTAGCTGTTGTTTTTTCATGAGAAAAACCCCAATTTTACACGTTGCTTGGCCAGACAATTCCACAACCCCCTCAGCTCCTCAGGCTCCTGGGAAGCAGCAGGATTGTGCCAGCAGGTCCCAAAATCCCACTGCAGCCCAGGTGCTGGTGCTTCACAGAGGACATTAAAAGCCTCTGTCCCCAAGAGCTTGTGTCCAGCAGCTCCTGTCACAGGGACAGGGCTGGGAATTGTTTATTTTTAGCCCTCAGCATCTTTCATTTCCACAGGAGCCGCATGCAGTGCTCCCTTCCACAGAACACCTCTTCCCCTGCCTCTCCAACAACTGCAAAACCAGACTGCTGGGACAGAATGCAGGGCTCTGGCTGCTCTTCAGGACAAACCCCACCCAGGGAAGGAAGCAGAGAGGTACCACACACAGGCTGGGTGCTTTGCCAGTGCAGGAAAACAGGGAAAACAGGAGAAACAGAGACATCTGCCACATGTCTCAGCAGGATCCATGCAGTGATCCACACTCCCGGTGAGGTGTGAGACAACAAACAAACACCAGAAGTGCAGCCAGCACCACAAGCAATCCAGAAATCCAGAGCTTTTTGAGAGCTTTTCATCTTCTCCAGCCAAGAGCAGGGAGATGAATGTTGCTCTCCAGTTTTAAACTCCCACGTGGTGAAGAGCACCTATTTATACAAATCTTTAAACAGATAAAATGTCAATCTTGGCCTGGAGGCCACTCTCTGCATCCATGTGCTCCTTGAATGACTCCAAGAAGTGGCTCATGGCCTGTCTCTCCAGCAGGACCCTCAGCCCTGGGGGTCTCACCCTGGCAGGTTCAGCAGCTGGAAGGATTCCGCCAAAGGAGCCCAAAGCACACAAGGGAGGACACGGGAAGTGTCCCAAGAGAGAAGAGAGGCCAGCTGAGCTGCAGAGGAACAGAGCCCAGTGCTCAGCTGGTTTCCCAAGCAGGACTTCATGTAGGGGACAAATAAAGCTGTAACCATCCTCCTTTCTTCCCAAGATCCACAAAACTGATTGAAAACCCTCTCTTTTTTTACCTTCTCTACCCAATGTAATTTCTTTAATCTTCTGCAGGAAAAAAAAGCAGGTTTAAACCTTCAATTTTGTATCTATTTTTATGTTATTAGAGATTTTTTTACATGGTGTAAGAGGGGACTGAAGCCAAGCTACTGAAGGCAATTCTCCCACAGGAACATATTCCAGGAGTTGGACTTGGATGATCCTTGTGGGTCCCTTCCAAGTCAGGATATTCCATGACAGTGTGATATGAAGGAGCACAGAGCAGTGAAAAGCAGCACAATGCCTTTTTCCCAAGTGAGGGAGCAGGATCACATCACATCCAGGCTCACTTAAGCTAAGCTGTTCCGACTCCAACACTTGCACATGGGAGCAGATTCTTTTTATAGAGACCTGGCACGGCACAAACACTTCTCATGAGGTCCTGTTAAGGGATAAAGGTGCAGCAGCAGGATGTGCCCCTACAAAGTGCCATCACAGGACTGCACTAACGCCACACAGGCACATCCCAAGTGCCTCTGCTGGGTTTACATCAAACCAGCAGTTCCATAAATAAACCAATTTATAAATTAAGATTACATCTAATGGTAAAATGGTCTATTATATGGTAGAATGGCAATGATGTATTTTGAACTTGGAAATTAAAGCTACACCTAATGCTAGTAGTGGAGTTTGTGTACCTGTCCCATAGGACAATGGGCTCACTACTTATTTCCTTTACAAACAGAAAACTCTAATTCCCTCTGTACCCATGAGGATGCCTCATTTCAGGGTAATGCCTGACTTAATATTGGTGTTTTAGCTACTTTACAAATTCGTCCTTCCTAAAACTACAGAAATTCTAAATCTTCAGGGAAACACCTTGGACCAAATTGCCAACATTAACCTCACTACCTTACAGCTGAAAGAATTAGGATTGCTCAGCCTGGAGGAGAGAAGGTTCCAGGGACACCTCAGAGCCCCTTCCACGGCCTAAAGGGGCTCCAGGAGAGCTGCAGAGGGACACAGGCTTGGAGGGACAGGACACAGGGAATGGCTTCCCACTGCCAGAGGGCAGGGATGGATGGGATATTGGGAATTGGGAACTGTTCCCTGGGAGGGTGGGCAGGCCCTGGCACAGGGTGCCCAGAGCAGCTGTGGCTGCCCCTGGATCCCTGGCAGTGTCCAAGGCCAGGCTGGTTGGGGCTTGGAGCAGCCTGGGACAGTGGAAGGTGTCCCTGCCCATGGCAGGGGGTGGGACTGGATGGGTTTTAAGGTCCCTTCCCACCCAGGCCATTCCATGAGTCTATGTTTAAAGGTTTTGTTCCCCCCCTGTCTGACCCTGTGACACCCCAGGCCTGGCACTGCAGTCTCGTGACAGAGAGAAGCTCCTCAGCACAATCCCACCGCTTCCTCCAAATGCGTCACTGCCTCCCTGCAGCATCCACAGGGATTCCTCTGTAGAGCTCTCAGCCTCCACTGCCTGCAGAATGTGACTCTCACAACCACTAAGCCTGTTCAGGTGTTGTGCACTTGCAAATCAATTGTACAAATCCTGATGGGATCAATCCCGTGCTCACAGCGTGTGCTTTGTGCTTAAATTAACCTACAACATTCCAAAAATGGGGAATATCAGCTATGGGCAGCCAGAGGTTTCATTCCTGCACTGCAAAGGCACCTCAGGGCTGCAGTTGTGCAGCAGAACTCAATCCAATCCAGTAATTACAGACCTTATCTGTGCTGAGATACAGAGCTGCAGCCTCTCAAGGTACTTACAAGTGACAATTCCAGGCTGGATGTCTGCAGCTGTAAGGAGGCCTGTTACAGAGCAACAAAGCACCAATTTCCACACCTCTACAAGTCAACTTTCAAATTTAAATCTACATTTCCAAGAAGCTTGCATGTGTAGGTTTTTCCACTTTGAAGCAGAAATTTTTACTTCTTTCCTGGTGGTGAAAAGGAAGGGGACAGAGAGGGAGAGGCAGATGCCTCACCCAGCACATATTCAATGTTCACCCACAAAAAAATGCAGGTTCCTGGGAAAACAGTTCCAGGGCAGCACCCAGCTGGGACATCCCAGAGACTGCACAGGCAAAAAGATAGGAAAATTCCTGTCCATCAGCTCCTAAGCCAATCCCACTCCTAAAAGGATCAAACACCACTGGGTGTTTGCCTCCCCAAGTGTTGCAGCAAAACACTGTACTTATAATAAGCTTTAACAGATAAAAGCCTGATAGAGGAGTAAAGCACAGATAATCCCATAAATTTGGCTTGCCAATCCTCAGGCTGTCCCAGTGTCAGGCAGCTCCTCCATCAATTCAGAGTGCCATGGAAGAGAAGGATAGTCTGTGAAATAGCCTGAAGGGCTCAGACACAGGAATCACCAGGGCTCCCCTGGCACTGCCAGGACAAGCCATAGACAGGACATGGCTTTTCCTCATCCCCCATCAGCATCCAGAGAGCTGAAGGCAAACTCACAAAAAGTGTCAGAAATAATCATAGAATGGTTCATGAAATGTGTCTGGGAGGCACCTCAGAAGGCCTCAGGTCCAGTCTCCTGCTCTGAGCATCTGCATCCAGACAAGGTTGCTCAGGACCCTGCCCATCCACAGCTGGAACAGCCATGGATTCCCTGCACCTCTCCAGATCCCTGTCCCAGCATTCAGCCCTCACTCCCAAGCCAACATGCTTCCATGTGTCCATGCAGGATTTCCCATGCGCTCTCCTCACCCTGTTACAAGCAGAGCCAGGTTCTGTCCCCTCTCACAGCCTCCACCACGGAGCTGTGGGTCTCCCTGTCTCCCCTGCTCCAGCCTCATCCTGGCGGGCCCCAAACCAGACTGATGGCCCATTCAGGGCACCCCAGGGTACTCTCTGCTGAGCAGAGGGGACAGTCCCTTCCCTCAACACTTCTGCTAACACAGCCAAAGCCACCACTGACCTCTGGTCACTCCTGGTCACCTTTTTGTCCGCGGGGGCTCCTCTGCAAAGCTGCTTCAAGCAGCAACACCTCTGCTGAGCGTCACAGGGTTCCCATCACCCTGCTGCTCCAGCCTGTCATGCTCCAGCTCCCTCTGAAATCCAGACCTGTGACCTCTCTGCTCCACTTGGCATCACCCACAGCCGGGCTGCGAGGGCACTCACCCATTAATAACCACATTACACAGCAAATACTGCAACTAATGAACTGTGATCCTATCACAGCTACCAAAAAACAATCAAATTATATGTACTCCTAATCAATGCCTGAGAGGATACCGCTAACCAGAGCACCACCACCACCCCAGCTCCCAAAGGGAGTCCTGCATGTTGTGTACAATTCCAAGTGGGAGCTGATAGTGTGTCTTGTGTGTAAAGTGTAAATTATGCAGTATTAAGATGATTGTCACCTTTGTACCATCACAAAATGACTTTTAGTTTGAGCACTCTCTTCCTCCTGCTTATAAAAATTCCATCCCAGCAGAGATGCAAAGCCAAGGAGCCTCAAGCAGACTCTCCCCAGCACAGACCACACAGACCCAGCTGACAAGGAATGGAAAACTCTGCTGGGATAAAATAAAGCCATGGAGCAGTTCCACCTGACCACACACTATAAACCTGCAGTGCCTTCTGCTCCACAAGCCCTGCTGGGAAACACCACAGTGGCAACTTGGGAATAATAAACGGTGGATAAACAGCATCCAGCATCAGTCACAGGAACGTGCAGGAAACAGAAAAGATGGAAGGTCTCAGTCTTCCAGGAATAAAGGATGGGGCTGCTGGAGAACACAGCCCTGACACCAGGCACCACCCAAGCGCTCCTGGACAGAGCCCTCCAAAAAAGGCTTCAAACCAAAGGCTGAAACTTAACACAGAATCACAGAATCATGGAATCTCCTGAGTAGGAAGGGACCCACAAGGATCATCCAGTCCAACTTCTGGCCCTGCCCAGACACCCCAAACCCCACCCTGGGCATCCCTGGCAGCGCTGTCCAAAGGCTCCTGGAGCTCTGGCAGCCTCGGGGCCGTGCCCATTCCCTGGGGAGCCTGGGCAGTGCCCAGCACTCTCTGGGGGAAGAACCTTTCCCTAAAATCCAACCTAAACCTCCCCTGACACAACTTCATTGACTCCTCACGAGCTGTGGGCACAGCTACCACCTCTACCTGCTGCACAGCATCTCCACACCTCAAAGACAAAAATCTGCCTCTTTAATCTTGTGGTCTCCACTCCGGCATAGATCTGGAGAGGAGGGGCATGTCTGTGTCCCACTGCCATGAGCACATCCCAGTCATCCATGTCCATGCTCCAGCCAAATCCACCCAAACTCACCCCATCTTCCGAACTGGGACCGGTGTATTTTTCAAGCGCTTCCAAGAAGAGCCACCACTCCTGACAGTTGCAGAAGACCTGAAAAAAAAAGTTTGTGGAACCACCCCTGTGCATTTCACAGGAAAAAAGAAACTTCAAAAATCATGAAGATTTCCAGAGCTAGGGAATTAGTTGCCACGGATATTTGCTGCTGTGACAAATACTCTAATTCTGTGCTGGGGTGAGTGACAGGCACAAAGCACCAAGTCAGCTGGGAACAGCAACACGGCGCGGCTGGAACACAGCACACACAGCCCCACGTCTCTGGGAGCATCCCTGAGGAAACCAAGCCATGGACCTGAACATCACCAGCACCAGGAGGCCACGTGACTCCCCAAAGAAGCTTTGCTCCCATCCAGGCTACCCAGCCCTGCTGTTACATCCACGGCTGTGCCACGGGAAGGAGAGTTCACTGCTTTTGAGAGCCCACCCAGCCACAGTGTTTAGGTGTCTGTGCCAACCAACCAGCCTGAAGTGAGAAGATCTTACTCACAACAGCAATACACAACCAGCAGGCCCCAAGGACAACATTTTCCTGCTCTGTTTCTTATAAGGTTCCTAGAAGAAACCTGCTCTAGCTATTAATAAGAGATTAAGAATCACTGCTTTGTGGTAAAGAAGGAAAAGAGAAATGCACTGACTCCCACTCCACCATATTTACCCCCACACGCATTGCAGAAGCTGCTTTAAACAGCCACGCGTGCCCAGCCAGTGCTCTCATCCAGAAAGATTTGGAGGATTAAGACTATTTTTAGGGAGTGAAGCACCTCCCCCTGAGTCACTGCAGGGACATACAGCTATCCGGTCGTGATTCAAAGCAGAAATAGCCTTGAAGAGTTAGATAAAAATAAAAAAAAGCAAGGAAAGTGGATACTAACACGGCTTGGCGTGAAAGGAAGAGCAGGGAAAACAGAGGTGACAACAGGTTTGGCCACAGTCAACAGTGCTGACAGAGCACCAGCTCCATCAGTGCCGTGTCACAATGTGACCTGTGAGCAGCCCCACGCCCGCCCGCAGCGATGCTCACAGCGAGGAGCAGCATCACAGGCCAGGTACAAAACAGCCCTGCCAGGAGCCCTGGCATGCAGAGGGGGAAGTGAATCCCAAGTGCCTGGAAGGGGACCAAAGAGGAGATTTGCTCCCATTTGTTCTGCTTTCATCGCAGAGCTCCACTGACACGCAGTCCCACGCTTCCATCTGCATGTTTAATTGCGGCGTTGATCCGTTCGCAGCCCGAGGCTCAGCACCAGCCCTGCACACACGGCTGTGAGTCAGCACCGCTGCCCAGCACCACACTCACATCCAGCTCTGCTCTCCTCCAGCTCAGCTCTGCCAGCCCAGCCCGCAGCCGGCAGACACGGGAATATTGTGTCATTAATTATTAAACAAG
This sequence comes from Ploceus nigricollis, assembly GCA_013399945.1. Taxonomy (NCBI): domain Eukaryota; kingdom Metazoa; phylum Chordata; class Aves; order Passeriformes; family Ploceidae; genus Ploceus; species Ploceus nigricollis. Next base: position 90,636 of record VXBC01005731.1, read on the forward strand.
CTTTTTGATCGAAACCAAACAAAGGCTGATGCAAAGCGTAGAAAGATCCCTGCCACGGTGCTGTAGGAACTGCTACAATAATTGAACAGTATAATGAGGACCTGAAGGGATATTTAACACCTCCAGCTAGCTCAGGTTTGGAAGCACTATCTCATTTAGGGGTAAATCTCCAGGATGCTGCCTGCCCTCCTGATAGCAGGTTGGGACAACTCACATTTCAGGGTGACAACCTGAGCTGTTGGCCATCAGCTGAACAGACCTACAGGGAGCAGAGGGCTCTGATATCTCTGATAACACTTCAGGCACCTAAAATTACCAGGCTGAGTTACCCAGCTACAACAATTGATACACAAGCACGAAATACAGAGAAGCTCAGTAGTCTGATCTGCTGCAGCATAACTCAACCTACGGATAACGAACATCATTGTCGTTCAGAGGTGAGTTCAGAGCACATTGCCCTGATTGGAAACTCCTTTTCAGGGGAAAATGAGACAGGATACAAGGGATACTGCATGGAAAAGCACAGCAGGTTCCTCACAATACTCCTGACAAGAAGGATCAGCTCCTTCCCCAGTGACTCACTGTGGGTACAGAGGATGACAGGCCATACAAGCACCAACTTAAACCTGTAATTGGAGCAAGCCAAGCCAGAGCTGAATACGTATTTCCCTGGAAAAAGACAGGCAGGGAAGCTGCAGGAAGAGGCAGGTGATGCCAGTCACCTCTGCAGGCAAAGGACAGCCGTCCTCGTCCTGGAGCAGCATGACAGCAGTCGGACCAAGGGCTGGCAAGGGTTTCCCCGGGCTGAGCACAGCCATGGATGTCCTGGAGCAGGAGCCAGTCAACACCAACCTCTGCTCCTAAAGGTCAGCACAGCCCTTGCTGTCCCACTCCAGCAGAGCTGAGGGGGCTCTAGCACCATGTGGGAGAGATGCTGGACAGTGACCCCCTGCCCTTGCCTGGGACAGCAAAGCAGAACTACACCAGCGTGTGCTCCAGCAACGGGAGCTGGACCAGGGCACACCAGAAAGGGGTAACAGGCAGCTCACTCAGGTAAGGAGCCAGGCAGCTGAGCCCATAAACACCCTCCATACCTGCCAACAGCTCCAGGAGTGAAAACTGCCATGGGAGCCAAGCTACCTGAGGGATCCCCACGTGACCAACACTGCGACAGCAGCACAGGTTGCTGTACTTCCCTACAAACCCAGAGTGCTCTGCCCCCTCAAAGTTTAGCTCTGCATGAGACAAACCAGTTATTTCTTCTACAATTACATCAAATTAAGTATTTGGCCAGTACAGAATCATGGAATGGTTTGGGTGGGAAGGGATCTTAAAGGTTCCACTCCCCTGCCGTGGATAGGGACACCATCCACAAGACCAGGCTGCTCTAAGCCCTGTCCAGCTTGGCCTGGAACACTTGCAGGGATGGAATGAGAGAGGACACTCATCCCATCTAGCCAAATGAAGATGATATGTATAGAAATAAAGGAGAAAGATGGCTCTTGGCTCTTGTCATAGTTTGCAACCAGCAAACAGAACCAGCAACAGCTGTAAATCCCCTCAGCCAGCACTAATAACCAAGCCATGATGGGAACATCCCAAAGGATAAGATCCATGTCTCACACCCTCCTGCAGAGTCAGCAGCAGTTGCTGTTTGGGCTCAAGTGAGCCCGACCTCCCCCATAGCATTAACTGGGAGCAGAGCAACCCAGCCTGGAACCAGCAGCCCAAAGAGCATCGTTCCCCCCACCCCACAGCACCCCTCAAGTGTCATGTGGACATGCAGTGTCCCCAGGGAGCTGTGGCAGCACTGTGTCCCCAGGGACAAAGCACAGCGAGGAGCTGCCTCCAGAATGGGCAAATAACAAGGAACAACAGCAAAGCACCATATGGATCCAGAGAGTGCCATGGGAAAACAAGCTGACTGGGAACACCAATTATTCATCACTGTTTAAAAACAAGTAGCTCAAAGTCACCAGAAGCTGCAGAGCTGCCCTGGAAACCTGCACGCTCCAGCACCCAAAGAGAGACAAACACTCCAGGACTTGTCTGCACAGGGACAGGGTGTCACAAAAATCATTCCAGGAGAGCATGTTGCCTCATTCTATCATGTACAAGATAAATGTAAGGAAAGGTTTTCCCCTCCAAAGGTGGTCCAACACTGGAAGAGGGGCCTGGAGAGGCTCTGCAAGCTCACACCCTGGAGATTTCAGAGGCTGGAGCACAAGTGCAATGAGAAGTGGCTGAGGGAGCTGGAGGGGCTCAACAGGGACCTTGTGGCTCTGCACAAGTCCCTGACAGGAGGGGGCAGCCACAGGGGGTCAAGCTCTGCTCCCAGGGAACAGGGACAGGAGGAGACGGAACGGCCTCAGGCTGGGCCAGGGGAGGCTCAGGGTGGATATTGGGAAAATTTCTTCATGGAAAGAAAGGGTGGTCAGGGTAGCACAGCTGCCCAGGGCAGTGCTGGAGTCCCCATCCCTGGAGGGATTTAGCCACCATGTGGATGTGGTACTTGGGGACATGGGTCAGTGGTGGCCTTGGCAGTGTGGGGGAACACTTGGATCAGAGGCTCACAGAGGTCTCTCCTGGGCTCCCTCAATCCTCAAATCTCTACCACCAGTAGTGGTTTTCAAGCTCCTTCCTGAACTCCCCTCCTCAGCTTTCAGTGGAGTCTCAGCACAAGAAACAGGAAAAAACCCTCTGGGTTGTGCTCAAGCCTTCATAATGCCAACCAAGAGTTAACTGCTGGATAAACAGAGCTGGTGAAGAATGCTGCTCTGTGGAACACGGCTTTTCCAGGGAAATGAGCTGCAGGATGACCCAGACAAGACAGCTAAAGTGCCCCAGGCACCCATCACTGCTCTAAGAGGGGAGTTAATGCTGCGTGATGGAGAAGCCTTTCCCCTTCCAACAATGACATGGTTTTTCCCTCTCCATTTGTCATTGCTTTCATCATTACACCCCATGCCCACATGAAGCACTGCTGACGGCTCTCCTGGCACCCAACCCACAAGGACCCAGCTCCAGCCTATCTCACAGCAGAGCCAACACATCCCAGAGCTCTTAGAAAGGTCAAGGAGCTGCTGGGAGAACACAACACTCTTGGAGCATCCATGGTCACATGAGCCAACACCAGTCTTCGATGAATTAATACTCACCTGAAGATCCTCTCTAATCTCCTTGAAAACACTTATCTGTTCAAGGTGATTAGATTCTCCCATACAGAGCCGCTAATTATAGATAATGATAAATCTGAGTGGCAGCCTGCAAGAGGAGTTCAGAGAGAGAGTTTGGATCATTAGCAAGTCAAGCAGACTAGTCCTGCATCCCTAAACTGTCTTCCCAAGCTGGCATCACTGAATCAGCCAGCAAACTTTGTCAAAAACAACCTAGGAGGACCAATCAAGGGCAAGTAAAATGGTCTAACCATATTGCTGTGGATTCAGGAACTTCCTAAACCCACACACCTCCCTCCAGAGGAGGGTACTGCACAGGAACTCCTCAAGAATTCCTCAGCAGTTGTTATTTTTCACAGGTTCTGAGCAGGGAATACAAAGCAAAGGCACATGAAGTTTCCCTGGCAGCAAGACTTGATGTCTTCATCGATGTAGCAAAGCTAGAGGAGGCTTTAAATGCTCCATTTGGGAAAAATGCTGTAATTAGAAGCTTTAATTCAGCAAACTGTCCCTGTGAAACCAACTGGGCAGCAAACAGACGTCACACTTGGCTGCTGGAGCAAACCCCTCAGAACAGCTCCAAAGGATGGCACAGCACCCACCCACACACCAGCACCACCAGGGACACCAAGGGGACACCCGGGATTTCAGCAGCTCAACTCTGCAAACCAAAATCCTCCAGGCAACGTGACAGGCTGGGGTTTAAAGCTAAAGAGTGAGCAGCAGAAAATCCAAACGGAACAAAAAGCTTCAACCTGGAACGAAATCAATCCACACAAGGAGGCGGCTTGGGCATCACGGGGCAGCTTTTCCAGTTTAGATGATTTCAGCAGACAAGCAAAATGAAGTTTCTACAAAGCTACTCCTGAACAGCCACAGCTAAATCAGGTGGGCTGTGCAGCTACAAAGGTGACAACACAAGAAGAGCACAGCAATTCACCTGCAAGGGCACGAAAGGAGACTTCTGGGGTGGACCTGCTGAGCTGGGATGAGCACAAAGAGCCAGCAGCAAGCAAGACCTGTGACTCTCAGAATGCCAGACACTTCTATAGAATACATATATAGGTAGACAAATATAGATATATGCTCTTTATCAGCAAACAGGCAGCAGCCTGACACCTGCCTGGCTCTTGTCATGGAGCTAGAATTCGTATCAAAACAGAACTGCCAGTTTTTACCCCAGACTGTCTCCCAGGAGCGCTCCCAGATGAGCAATTCAAGCTGACACAGCCACTATTTCAGAGTGCTGGTTTTGAAGACTATCATGGAGCCTTTTCTCCACTTAAAGACTTCACCGCGTGTTCTGCACTGTATTTTTGTACTCCTGACTCACAACCAAATTAATTCAGTTGTCATCAAGCCCAGAGATGAAAAGAAGCACAAAATCCTCCAGCATCCCTTTCCCCAAGCAGCTGCTGAAGGTCTGCCCTGCCTGAAAGCTTCACAAAGTTTCAACTCTTTCACATGCTGCTCAGAATAATTTCCTTGGGTGTTTCTGTTTGTTGTTTCAGCCTAAAACAGATCAAATGGTCTCAAAATAAACCTGGTTGTTCCCATGTAAAATAATTGTTGAAGAAAACCACTTGTTCACTCATAACAGACTTGGCATCAACACGTAAAAATAATATTCTGACATGGTTACAAATGAGGTGTTAAACTCCAACAGCCTTTTTGAGCAGAGTTAAGGCATTCCATAAAGGATTACAGTAAATTAGCTGAATTACTGAGAGGTAATTACATTTTTTGGGGGGAGGTTTTTTGGCTTAACTTCTTTGAGGGTTTTCAACAACTCCAAGTAGATAAACACATCATTTATTTTCTGCACTGTTACCTGCTGTAGTCTGACCCCAGGACCCAGGTCTCTCTTAGAGCTGGAAGAGCTTACATTCACATCTGACAGGGAGCTGGAGCTCTACAGTCTGCATCAGGCTACGTGTCAGCAGCTGGAGCTGAGAGGAAATCAGCTGATGAACTTTATGTCGGGAGGAAAAACAGCTTTGGCATAACCTTTACAGAGAATTCCCATCTCAGGGGGTTTGGCACTTTAAAGACTTACTATTTCATAAAGCTTAACCATCTCTAAGATTCAGGATTGTTTCCAGGTCCTGAAGTACAGCCAACATCTGCTGCACAACACTGAGGGTGAGAGCACTTGTGTTCCAAGTGACAAGAATAAACATGATCCAAATCACAGAATCTCTGAATGGTCTGGGTGGGAAGGGACCTTAAAGCTCCTCTCGTTCCACCCCCCTGCCATAGACAGGAACACCTTCCTGGAGGATAAAAACACCAACATCCACATTTGTATTTTCACCACTCAAGTGAGACAAGCAGCACAAGAGAAGCTACGAAGATGAGACTGCTTTGGACTCAGCCTCGCAGCCTCGGGGTGTCTGACACGCTCCTCGCCGAGCCCACAGCCCGTCTGCACAAACCCAGCGCGTCAGACAGCGCAGGGAGCCAGGCACGGCTAGGAACAGCTGCCGGAGCTTCCTTCCGTCCCCCAGGAGCGCAGCCCCCAGCCTGGGCTGGCTTCCCAAGCCCAACATTCCCAGCACAACATCCCAGGCCATCCTTCCACCGCCACCGCAGCGCCCGCAGCCACTGGCACTGCTGGGGGAAGGACTCGCAGGGTCTGGCAGGGTACAGCAGGAGCAGGTTACACAGCTAAGGGAGGAGGGTTTGGGGTGTTTGGCTGGAAGGCTGTGATTTGTAGCAGCCGGAGCTGCTGCAGCAGGAGCGGAGGGATGGGGAGAGAGAAGGATGGGAGATCCAGGGCGTTCCATCATCCCGGGGCCCCGCTGCTCCCTACCGGACCCCGCCGCGGTTTTGCAGGATCAAAACCTGGGTTTGGCTTTAAAAGAGGAAAAAAAGCCCACACT
>VXBC01005731.1:108760-124508 GCA_013399945.1 Ploceus nigricollis
GAAGGGTCCCCTCGGTGTGGGTGTGGGACAGCAGGAGGATCCACAGACTGGGGAACAGTCAGAGGTCGGGGCGGTGATTCCCGGTGGGGAGGATCCCCGTGCGAGGGGCGGGCGGCTCGGGGTCCGGTGCGGGAAGATCCGGGGCTCTGTGGGACCAGCGGCCCTGGACAGCCCGGGGGTGGGACGGGGTGTCTCAAGAGTTGGTTACTGGGGGATGCCGGCCCCAGGCGGCCTCCACCCCTTGCAGCGCACTCAGTTCCAATCCCGGTCCCGATCCTGATCCCGATCGCGATCCCGGTCCCGGTCCTGATCGCGGTCCGGATCCCGATCCCGCCGTCAGCGCCTCCCGTCGCCAGGCGACCTGAGGGGGCGGGGCCTTGTCCGGCGGTTTACGGCGAGCTGTGCTGGCCCCGCCTTCTGTCACTTGATTGGCAGCGCCGCTGTCCAATGAGGAGCCCCGCGGCGGCGACTGCGGGGGTCGGGGTTTGTCATGGCGCCGGCGGGGGCTGTGAGGGGCGAGAGGGGGTTTGTTCCCTCCGGGCTGCCCAAATCTTTATTCCTGAGAGCACGACGAGTAACCCGAAGAATAAACGTTATTCTCCCGAGGACGTCTGCCCGGCACGGGTCAGCCCAGTGGGTGTCCAGGAGCCCCGAAGGGGCTGTTTTGAAACACCAGAACACAAGAGAGTTCCCCTAAGCCGCGCTGTTAATGTGGCCGGTTTTACAGGGCCATAAAAGTGATAAAGAACCTCAGCTGATGAAGATGCTGATGTTGTACGGGCTGAGTTAATTGCTTACCTGTGACTTACTGACGTCTGCAAAGAACAGGATGGCCCTTGGAGGCTGCTGCGCTGCAGCCGTGCCCTCACGCTGTGCGCAGGCAGTGACACGGATGCCCTCGGGAGAGGAGGGTTTGGTTTCCAGCAGGAAACACGGCAACATCCAGGCCATGCTCACAGCGATGGTCTGTCCCTCGCAGGAGCTGGCTCACCACAGTGGTGGGGTGGCCATGCCGTCACAGGCAGCCTTGTCTTGGGTCCCAGCCTTACCTGGCCTGAGCAGCTCCTTTATTTCTGTGCAGGGAGTGTCCAAGTCCAGGAATAATTCTGCTCACCCATTCCCAACTGCTTCCCTACACAAAGCAAATGAGGGGCTGGTGGTGGGAGATGTAGTGGGACCACCAGGGCTGGGCTTTATGGTGTGGCACTGGTGAGGATGGATGAGGGGACACTTGGCCTTCCTGCCCACCTGGGCATATCTGGTACCATCTCCAGCACCCCCAAGTCATTTTCCTCCAAGATTATTACCTGGAGCAGTGACCTCCGTGTGGGTTCCCTCCTGCCCTGAGTGGCTCAGCCAAAGGACTGATTCAAATCAAGGATGGGACTGAGTGTGACAGTGACTCTGGGTTTGGGTCCACCCCAAGCTGGGACATGCCCAGCCCGCTGTGGGAAGAAGGGGCAGCTGGAACTGCAAGTCTGGGCCAGGCTGCCCCGTAGCCTCCAGGGAAAGCACTGACCTGCCCAGGAACACCTTCCCAAGCTCTAATTCGGCAACTGGGATCACACTGAATCTAAATCCAGAAGATCCATGATTTTCTGGCTGCACTATGATCGAGAGCAGAGCAGAGCTGTGATTTGAGGCTACAGAGGGGCGTGCTGTCAGTTGGATGTGTCCTCATGGAGCTCATCACATAACAGAGAACAGCCCTTGAGACATGGAGAGTTGCTGCTTTTCTGGACAAGGACACCAGAAGGGATCCCTGACCCCCCTGAAAAGCTGTCACATGCACTGCAGATGTTTTGGAACTAAATCCATCATGAAAAGAATGTCTTTCCAAAGTTGGGGAGTGTCCTGATTGCTTTGTTTGAAATGTGCTACTGCTCTCCAAGAAGTGCAGACTTGGACTTCCTGACAGCCATGACCTGGAGATGGCATCAACTGGCCAGTGACCATCACCAGAGTCCCCTGTGCCTGGTGTGCACAGCCTGGTTGAAGTCCTTGTGCTGCAAGTCCTTGTGACATCCAGGGAAAGAGGAAGGAAAGGGCTGGAGCTGTGGGTTGCATCCAAACCTCCTCTAAAGTAGGGAAGACTGTGGATCACTGCTGCTCCCTCCTGGATCTGGGTAATTACAGACATTGCCGTCTTGCAGGAGGAGATGGGGGTGATGACACATGTCCAGAGCAGCCCTGACTCGTCCTGTAGCTCCACACACTGCTCCAGGCCAGCAGCAGCTCTTCAGCCAGGAAGAAACTGGGTCACTTTGGGAGCTGGGTGAAGCATCACCAAACCTGCGTCAATCCCACCTCATCCAGGATGTAGAAAAGCCTCAGATCTATCCTCAAACAATTCTCTGCTCTCAAACCCACCAGACTGCATCACTGCCTGAGCCAGAGGTGCCCAAGAATCCAAATTATGTGGGGCATGTCCAAGCAGGGAGGGGAGAGCCGGGAGAGCCGGGAGCCCCGGGACAGTCTGGGCACACTGTCCCCCACAGTTTGAGTCCAGCTGTGTTCCAACAGCAGGACTCTGTGACAGATACCTGCAGGCCAGAGACTTCCCTGGCCCCAGCTGGCTTCACCCACCACCCAAACCCCTCTCCAGGTGCTGAATCCCTCTCCTCTGCAGCAAAGGGAAGCACAGCTCAGAGCATGGGAGCTGGCTGATCAATCTGGAAAACCATGATCCACCCCAGCCTGGTTTGCCCAAATAATTTCCCTGTTCCTGCTACCACCCACCCCTGTGTGGGACCAGGGAAGGGACATCAAGAAGGGGGATGATTTGAACTGATTGTGAAATGATGGTGAAAGAGAAGAAGCAGACAACGAAGCCTTGCTGCAGGCAACAGCACCCCATCCTGTCACTGCAGGGACAGTCCCCTCCTGCCACGGTCCTTTGGCTGTAGCCGTACATTGTGCTCTGCTGGTGACATGGAGCTCTGGCACCACACCAAGCCCTGGAGGATTCCACAGGGCCAACTGATCCCTGACCACATCCCTCCTGCAGCTTTGGCTGCTGTTCCCTCATTCCTCTGTCATGCTGTCAGTGGGATGATGGCATCTGTATCCTGAACAGCTGGGAAGGAGTTTGCACTTCCCTGGCCCCCAGAGCCTGTCAGGAAGACCCAGGCAGGGCACAGAGAATCCAGGGAGTCCCTGCAGTACAGAGCTGGCTGAAGGGACGAGTGTAGTGGGGTTGGTGTAAGCTCTGAGCTGAAGGACCCAAGAGGGAAAATGGGAGAGCTGCAGGTGCTGGGTTGGCTCTGAGTGCACCAGGCTGGAGCTGGGTGACAGGAGCAGGAGTGCAGAGAAACACAGCCAGCTGTGGGCAGCTGTGGCACAGGAAAATGTCCCTGGGGCTGTCAGGGCACTGAGACCAGAGTGTGTGAGTTTGGTCCTAATCTGTCTGCTGAGGCCAAACCTCAAATCCTGTGTCCAGTTCTGGGCTCTTTATGACAGGAGAGACCTAGAGGGGCTGGAGTGTGTCTGGGAAGGGGCTGGAGCCCCACGAGAGGCTGAAGGAGCTGGGAAAGGGGCTCAGCCTGGAGAAAAGGAGGCTCAGGGGGGACCTTGTGGCTCTGCACAGCTCCTGACAGGAGGGGACAGCCGGGGGGGTCGGGCTCTGCTCCCAGGGAACAGGGACAGGAGGAGAGGGAATGGCCTCAGGCTGGGCCAGGGGAGGGTCAGGTTGGATATTAGGAAAATTTCTTCATGGAAAGAAAGGGTGGTCAGGCACTGGCACAGCTGCCCAGGGCAGTGGTGGAGTCCCCATCCCTGCAGGGATTTAGCAGCCATGTGGATGTGGTACTTGGGAACATGGGTCAGTGGTGGCCTTGGCAGTGCTGGGAGAATGGTTGGCTTGCTCTCAGAGGGCTTTTCCAACTTTAATGATTCTGTGATTCCGTGAGTCTGCAGCAAGTCACAACCTCCATCTCCCAGGCAAAAGCCAGGTGCGTCCTGGCTCTGCCGAGTGGGAGCAGGCAGGGCTCGGTCAGCACGGAGCCCCAGCCCCTGCAGGGGCAGGCCCAGGGTGTGCCAACACCCCCAGCCTGCCTGGGAACGGCCCAGCTCCGGCAGCTCCAGAGGCTCCAAGGCCACGGGGGTGGGGAGGTGGCAAGGAGAGGGCAAAGGGGGACAGGCATCACCCAGGCTTGGGGCTCCTCATCCCGGGGTGCTGCTGCATGCCACGGCTGACTGTCCATGGGAATGCTGGCACCAAGGACAGCACCGAGCTGGGGGACCGGAGAAACTGGTGACAGGCTCCTCCACACAGAGGAGCTCTGTTAGAGCCCTGCAGCCCCTCTGCTTCCACGGCAAGGAGGGGACACATCCTCCCTCCCCCTGGGTGCTGCTGTGTGCCAGGAACCACTTGAGGACCCCCCCCCCACAGTGTGCAGGGTGGGTGCTGTTTGGTTCTAAACCACTCCTTTTCCCACAGCATCTTCCCACAAGGAAAACCCATGGGGTGGCCAGTGTGGGTCACTCCTACATGACAACCTCTAGGCTCCTCTCTAAAAATTCCTGACATTATTTGCTTTTTGGCATTTTGTTTTTATTCATCTTAATCCATCTCTTCTTGAGTTTCAGTCACCAAGCAAGCTGGTGCAGGTGGACACCAGCCTGGCACTGGTGCCTGCATGACCAGAGATGTTCCCTGTCTCTCCTGTCCAGCAGCTGTCACAGCGAATCATGGAATGGTTTGGGTTGGAAGGGACCTTAAAGATCATCCAGTTCATCTGGTGAACAGGCAAATCCTCATTTTCCTGGACAAATCCAGCAGGCAAAAACTGAGATCAAGAAGGAAGGGTCTGTCCAGGGAGAGGAAAGGATGCAGGGCAGATATATCACAGGTGGGAGGAGGACAAGAACATACCTTAAATACTCTGGAAAAGCAAGGTCTGTGGTTTGAAGCCAATTCAGGTACCAAACCCTGGTTTTCCATGAATTGTTTCTAGAGTCTTGCAGCACCTGAATTATGTCTATGGAGAGGTTAGGGAAAAGTTTTGTGCTTCTTTAAATAACAGCACAATAAATAGAGAATTTACTGCCAAGGCCTGATGGCTCCTGATTTTTGAGCACTGAGATGTGACTTGCCTGTGCTGTCCTGGTGTCTGAGCTACACCTCTCCCATCAGTTTTGAGAATTCCCTTCAGAAATCCCAGCTGAGGGGCACAGCTTGAAGGTACTGGGCATTTCTCAATCCAGTGAAGGAAGCACTTGATTGAGGACATGATGTGATTGAGGACGTGGAAGCAATCTTCCAAGGTCCAATGATTCCCTCGAGATCACTGGGAAGCATAAAAAATAAGCAGCTTCATCTCAAGCAGAAAAGGTTTATGTTATGAAATCCAAACACTGCAATGGTGGCTGGAAAACCAGGACTCAGAGTCATGGAATCTCCTGAGCTGGAAGGGACCCACAAGGTCATCCAGTCCAACCCCTGTCCCTGCCCAGACCCCCCAACAACCCCACCCTGGGCATCCCTGGCAGCGCTGTCCAAAGGCTCCTGGAGCTCTGGCAGCCTCGGGGCTGTGCCCATTCCCTGGGGAGCCTGGGCAGTGCCTGGCCACCCCCAAGGCACAAGCCAAGGAAAAACTCCATCCCTTTCCCATCACAGTCCTACTCCCTCACAGGACAGCAGTCCCTTGAAGAGATGTTTCACTCCTGCAGCTGCCTCACAGAATCACAGAATGACTGGGTGGGAAGAGACCTTCAAGATCATGGAGTCCAACCCAGCCCCAACACCTCAATTAAACCCTGGCACCCAGTGCCACACCCAGGCTTTTTATAAACACACCCAGGGATGGTGACTCCACCACTTCCCCGGGCAGGCCATTCCAGCACTTTATCACTCTTTCAGTGAAAAACTTTTTCCCAATATCCAACCTATATTTCCCTTGGCACAGCTTGAGACTGTGACCTCTGGTTCTGTCAGTGCTGCCTGGAGAAAGAGACCAGCCCCACCTAAGCACAGCCACTTTTCAGGAAGTTGTAGAGAGTGATAAGGTCACCTCTGCTCCTTTTCTCCAGGCTGAACACCCCCAGCTCCCTCACTGCTCCCTCCCAGCCCAGGCTCTCCAAGGACCCCATTCCCGTCGATTCAAAAGGGCAGCATCACCAGAGGGGTTGCGCTGGTTTATTGCTGTACAAGGAGCGTTGACTTCCTAAAGTTCCTGCGTGCTGGAGGCCGCGGCCGGAGCCGGGGCACGGCCTGCAGGAGGAGCTCTCTGGACGCGTCTCTTGATCGCTTCTTTGTCGGCAGCTCCTGCCTGTTCCGGGGGCTTCGCTTCAACCGCAGGCACACGGGAGGTGGGACCGGGCACCTTCCCACTCCTGCGATCGAACACTTCCAGGGATTTTTTAAACTGTTCGGCTTTCTTCTTCCTCCACGCCATCTTTCTCTCCTGTTGAATCACTAAATCACAGAATCACTGTTTGTAGAGACGATGAGTTTTCTTTTTGGCCTTGTCAAAGTTTTTTACCTTTGTGAGAGCAAACATAAGCCCTTATTGCCATTCTCCTACCATGAAATAAAGAACTCCAAAGTGGTGCTTGTCTTCAGGAGGAGACAGATCCCACCACATCCCTCACTATGGCCAAGGTGATCTCCAAGCAAAAAGCTCCAATATGCACAATCACAGAATCACTGAATCACTAAATCACAGAATCACTGAATGATTTGGGCTGGAAGGGACCTTAAAGCTCATCTTGCTTCAATCCACAGGGACACCTTCCACCAGACTAAGTTGCTTCAAGCCCCATCCAAGCCCCCCAGGGATCCAGGGGCAGCCACAGCTCTGGGCACTCTGTGCTAGGGCATCCCCACCCTCATGGGGAAGAATCTCTTCCCAAAATCCAAACTAAACTTATTCTTTTCCAGGGTATCATTGGAACAATGTCTGAGTCCAGGTTAAGTCCATGGCCAATGATGCCTGTAGCTTATTCCAAACCACAGGTGACTTGCAGATAGGATATGACTGCTGTGTCCTGAGGTTGGGATGGAGGCACAACCACTCGTGTCAAAGGTGGCCCAAATCCGACAACTGCCTCTCCCAGCCATTGGAGAGAGCCTTGGCACCCCCTCCTGATTCAGCTGGCTGAACACCTAAAGGCCTGCTTGTGCCACAGGGGGCCATGAGCTTTGTGCCAGGGAAGAGGAGATCTCACCTGCTCCTCCAGGAGTTGCAGCTCATGGGCACTGGTGCGGCTGCTGGAGGTGGGCAGGGGGTAGTCCAAGTCAAGGTCCCAATCTGCAGGGCTGCTCTGGGTGAGAAAGGGCTTCATGTCAGAGGCCCACAGACCTGCTCGTGGTGTGTGAGGGTTCCCCAGCCCCAGGACAATGTGAGGGTTCCCCAGCCCAGTGTGAGGGTTCCCCAGCCCAGTGTGAGGGTTCCCCAGCCCCAGGACAATGTGAGGGTTCCCCAGCCCCAGGATGGTGTGAGAGTCCCCCAGCCCCAGCCCAGTGTGAGGGCTCCCCAGCCCTGCACCAGGGCCTGCTGATCTGCTGGCTCTGGGGTGGTGCAAAGATGGTGACACGAGGCCGTGCGTGGCCCTGCTCCTCCATGACCCCTGTCTCTGCTCTTGGTGGTCAGTTGTTGTCATGGTGACCTTGACAGGTGGCCTGTCAGGAGTCACCTCCAAACTGCCTCAGTGACACAGTGGTCCAACAGCTTCTCCTGCCCTTCACCCACTGCACCAGCACCACCCTCAGTGTCTGCCTGGAGTAGTGACCAGGCTCTGTCCCCACATGGAGCATCCATGTGTCTCCTTGAAGGACATCCATGTGTCCCCCACCACCTGCATCTGCAGCTGCTGGACTCACTGACAGCTGGGGCCCACAGCGTGGGGACACACAGGGGTGAGTCATCCCCCAGTGGCTGCTTGGCCTGATGGAGCACCACTCCATGTTCCCTACGGAATAGAACCATGGAACCATGGAACCATGGAACCATGGAACCATGGAATGGTNAAAGCCTTTTCATCTCCCAGCCAAGCTATCCCAACTCTCTCAGCCTTTCCTCTCTGCAAAACTGCTCCATCCCTCTGATCATCTTGGTGCCTCCCCTGCACTCTCTCCAGCAGCTCCAGGTCCCTCCTGTGCTGGGCCCCAGGGCTGGGGCAGCTCTGCAGGTGGGGTCTCACCTGTGTGGGGCAGAAGTGCAGAATCCCCCCTCCCTGCTGCCCATGCTGGGGGCTCAGCCCAGCACACGGTGCCTTTCTCCAAGGTCAGATGCTGCCATCCCAGCACAGAGCCCAACAGCAGCTCCTGGCAGCAGGGTCAGGCCAGTGCAAGGTTCAGCATCAGCAGGTCCGGATGCTCTCCGGCTGGGATGGTGCCCCATGTTTATGGAAATGAAGTAGGGGAAACACTGCTGCTCTGAGTACAAACAAGCTGTTGTGACCTCTTGGCAAGAAATCCAGGGAAAGCCAGCAGCAGTTCTTCCAGAGCCATGCTGGAGCGCTGAAAATAAACTCACACTGAGGAGCTGGAACATGAAGTCTGTGCTGCTGAAAGTACAGAGGATTTGAGATACCCCAGTGAGTAGTGGATTTTACTGTTAATAAAATCAGCACAGTTTTCACATCTCATTTGTACCAGGGCCTTGACAGGCACTCCAAGACCACCACGTGCTCAGGGAGTGTTGTTTTATTCCAGCACAAAATGTGCTGCTGAGGCAGGACAGCAACTTGCTGTGAGTCAGGAGACTTGGAATGTCACCAACACTTGTTTTTCCTAACTGGGATACAGCTTTGGGTTTTGAGACAGCAGCTCAAAGGCCTGTCCATTTGCTGCTTTCCAGAGAGGGAAGGAAGAGCACAGGCTCCAGCATCTCTGGCTGGGAGACACCCAAAGATGTCACCTTTCTCCTCCCCTACTTGACTGCCACAACTCTTTTTCAGGAGATGCTTGGGAGATCCATGGTTATTGTCCCTGCCCATGGCAGGGCATTGGAATGAGATGAACTTTGAGGTCCCTTCCAACCCAAATCATTCGATGTCTTATGATTTGAGCAAGCTGCTCCTTGATCGTGAAGAACCCCATTCCTTGGTGGGGTCCCATAGCCCAAACAGATGTGAGGGGCTGGAGCCAGGTGGGGGGCAGGCTCTTTTCCCAGGGAACAAGAGACAGGACAAGGGAGATAGCCTCAAGTTGCACCAAGGGAGGTTTAGGTTGGATATTAAGGAAAAATTCTTCATAGAAAGGGTGGTAAGGCATTGGAACAGGCTGCCCAGGGCTGTGGTGAAGTTCCCATCCCTGTAAATGTTAAAAAAATGTGAGTATGTGGCACCTGGGGACATGGGTTAGCGCTGACCTTGCCAGTGCTGGGGGAACAATTGAACGTGGTGATTTTAGAGGGTATATCCAACCTTAACCACTCCATCTTTCTCTGATTCTAAGACTTTTAAAATGTCTTTAAGCTTCTGCGATTTCATCTTTTAGAAACTCAGCTACTCAGCCAAGAGCCTGCTCAGGGCAGGGCAGGAGCCTGTGACACAGAGCCAGCAGTGAAGCCAGCAGTGAAGCCAGCAGTGAAGCCACCAAATGGTTAAGGACAAAACCTGGAGGGGATTTTTGGGTGCTGCAACAGAGGCTGTGGGGTTGGAAGGGAGTCTGAGGGGTCATCCTGTCCATCTCCTGGCCTCCAGTCTCATTTGGGCAGCTTCAAACACCCTCAGCTCTCTGGACTAGGCTGTCCTACAAGGAAAAATGTAATCTTCCTACATCTACCCTAAAAAAGGCTTTGCTGTAATTCCAGCTCCATACCCAGGACAGTCCCTGACACTATTTGAGGACAGGGATGTGGTAGGTTTGAGAGCACAGCCCAGCTTATCCTGGAAGGATAATATAATTTCCTGGCTCAGGCTCCCCAGTTTAGCAAGTGTTTGTCCCTGCTGCAGATCCCAAATCCCGCTGTGCCAGGGCAGACGGGCCCCAGGGCAACAGTTAATCCCTGTCCTGAAACAGAGATAATTTCCACCCTGTGCTCCCAGGCACACAGTAAATCCAGCCTGGATTTCCTCTCCCCTGTGTGGGCACACACTGCTCCTGCTCCAGCACGATCCCAGCATGTTCCATCACCACTTCCAAGGAAGGGTTCAGCAGGGGTGCAGCAGCAGATCCATGAAAACTGTCTGGCCCAATGCCATAACTACACTGTCCCACTGGACTCGGGTTTACTTCTTCCACCTTGGACTTTCACACTTCACCTGGAGCTCCTTGATGGAGAGGGACTTTGAGCAAGGGCGTGGAGGGACAGGATACAGGGAATGGCTTCCCACTGCCAGAGGGCAGGGATGGATGGGATATTGGGAAGAAATCGTTCCCTAGGAGGGTGGGGAAGCCCTGGAATAGGCTATGCAGAGCAGCTGTGGCTGCCCCTGGATCCCTGGCAGTGCCCAAGGCCAGGTTGGATATTGGGGCTTGGAGCAGCACCCTGGGATATCCCATGTCAGGGATAGGATGAAATGACCTTTAAATTCCCACTCAAAGTATCTTGTGATTCCATGATTCTTTGTCAGCCAGCACTTCCAAGCATGTGGAGATGTTGCCCATCCCTCAGAGCTGTGACCTCTCCTCACAAGGGGCCACCCATGCCCACGTGAGGGCTGTGCCCGTTGTTCCCTGCTCCAGCTGGGCTGCTCCTGCCCTGTGCCAGGTGCTGCTCTCCAGGAAGGTGTTCCATCTGCTCCCTTCCCAAGAACCCCAGGGCTGGGATGCCTGTCCCTCATCCAGCTTGGCCGGAGCTGCACCAGGCTCAGCACATGGGCAGCTGTCAGTGTGGTGGGAAACCCAATCCTTCCTGGGGCCGGAGCAGAGGGATAACACCAGGCTGAGATCATGGCCTGGAATACCCAGAGAGAGGGTCACCACAGCCAGCCACCCCTCCCACCACTGCTGGGCTTTCCACGGACAACACAGCCCCCAATCCCAGCAGGAATGCTGCCCTTGAACCCCCATGACCAGCCCAGCTACTGTCACCACTGCACGGGGACACACACGGCCACAACCAGCCACGCTCCCTGGAGCTGCAGGGCACCACGAGCACCACAAGGCACTGGATCCACGGTGGAAAAGGCAAAGCCATGGATGGAGCCAGGATCCAGGCAGACCCCAGAGCCAGCAAACGAGTCAGGGGGCTGGGATAGGCAGGGAGTCCCTGGCGGAGGGCTCGTGAGCCAGCCATGCTGCAGGTGGCAGGTTCGCAGGTCTCACTCCTCCTTCCAACACTCCCCGCTGTGAAAAAGCCTCTGGAATGTGAGCCCAGAAAGCAAACACGCTCCCGGCCAGAGCAGGGGCCGCTGGCTGATGGTTGCGGGCCCTTTGTGTCCTTTTTGGGATGGGCAGCACTCCAGCCGCACCTGGGGCACCTTGGCAAAGGTGGCAGCAGCGGTGGCACGCTGGGCACACCTCGGAGAGCTGCCCGCCCCTCACTCGTGTGCTGGGAAGGAGCCGTTCCTCAGGTGCTGCTGGAAGCAGCCTCAAATCACTGCCCTAATAATGGGAAAAAATCGCAGTTTGGGAATGAGGGCGGGAACCAGTGGGGATTTTCCGGGGGAAGCTGGGTTGTGCTTTTGTGTTCAAGTGAGTCACCAGGCTGGAGAGGGGAGGGACAAGCAGCACATGGTGTGACTTTTGGGGCTGTCCTGTGCAGGGCAAGGAGCTGAACTCGATGATCAGTGTCGGTCCTTTCCAACCCAGGATATTCCACGATTCCATGACTCAGGGGACAGGATGCTCTAGCATCACACCACCCCAGGGCAGGGCAAAGCTCCCAGCCCTTTTCCAGACGCTTGTGGTCAGTGACTGCTCTCTGTCACTGCATCCCTCCCGTGTCCTGTGGGGTGCCCCAGTGCCAGCCCTGGGGCTGCCAAACCACAGCTGTCCCTGCTGGAGCTGGAGATACTGGACACAGCTTCCCAGGAGCTGGAACATCCTGAGGCATTTCTGTGCCTCAGTTTCCTATCCCTTCCCTGGATGCTCCTCCCTTCCTTCCTTCCTTCTTGGCCAGGAGATCACTGGGAGCCAAGGGTGGAGTACAACAAAAATAGAGCTTTATTTTGGGACAAGTGCAATCGGAGCTGGGTCCTTCGGCCCCGGCGAGGAGATACAAGTGTGGGAACAGCCACCACGGACCCCAGCAGCAGTGCCAGGCACACACACTGGGTTGTCCCTTAGTCATGGTGAGCCTGTGCTGTGTCACAGCCCAGCACTGTCCCGTGTCACAGCCCACCACTGTCCTGGAGCGATGGCAGCTGGTCCAGGCTGCTCCCGTGCCCTGGGCTGGGCTCTCACCATCTCTGCCACGGATGCCAGTCTGCAGCGAGCTGGGAGGGGTGGGGACAGCTGTGGGAGCTGAGGGGCGTGGTGGGGACAAAGACAACATGGGCAGCACCACCGGCAGCCCCGTGGGATTGTCACGACACGGTGGGGATGGGGACAGGAGAGGGGACCCACACCTGCCCTGTCCTGGGCGCTCGGTTCAGCCACGAGAACCAAGTGTACACAGAGAGCCAGGGGCCACTCCAGCCAGCAGAGCTCAGTAGTGACACACACAGAAACACACACACACACAGACATACAGACACACACAGACACACAGACACGTCTGTTTTCCCACGTGGGACAGCAGCTGGATGCACAGAGCTGTGTATCCAGAGCCATGTGTCCCTGGGCATGTCCAGCCCGTGTGCACACAGGGACACGTGCGGGGCCAGTGCACAGCGGTACCTGCCAGCAGCACACAGCTGCACACACCAGCACACGTGTGCCACAGACACTGAGTACACAGCTGTGTACAGCCTGTGGCAGTGCACGTGGGCCCACAAGCACGAGCCCTGCTTGCACACAGAGCCTGTGCACACCAAAACGTGCACACAGAGCTGTGCACACCGATGTGTGCAGTGTCACACACATCAACACAGAGCCATGCTCACACCTGCAGAGCCTGTGCACACTCACAAGCACAGAGCTGTGCACAGACCCACTCACACCCAAGAGTGTGCAATTCAACACATGTGCACACAACACGTGTGCATGTCAGCACGTCCATGTGCACAGCACTGTGCACACCAGCACCTGGACACTGTGCAAAGCAGGACGTGCTCACTCACTTCTGGGCACACCAGAAAACACACGTGCACACAACCATGCACACTGAGACACACGGGCACCTCAGCAGCTGTGTGTGCACACAGAGCCATGCACAGTGGCACACACGTGCACAGAGGAGTCGCACACCCTGGCACAAATGTGCACAGAGTCACACACACACTGGCACACATGTGCAGAGTCACACACACTGGCACACACGTGCACAGTCACACACAGGCACACGTGTGCACAGAGTCACACACACACTGGCACACGTGTGCACAGTCACACACACACACTGGCACACACATGCACGGTCACACACACTGGCACAGACGTGCACAGCACTTCCCCAGAGCCCTCCTGGCCCCGACCCCCCCGCGGGTCCCTACTCGTGGCGCGGGTGCCGCCGCAGCCCACGCAGGCCCCAGCAGGCGGCCAGGAGCCGGGGCTGGTGGTACAGCACCATCCCTGCCAGCGTCAGCGCCACGCCAGCGTAGCCCAGCGCGCCCAGCCGCGTGCCGAACAGCAGCCACGACAGCAGCAGGTTGCCCACCACGGTGAGGCTGCCCAGGAGGTGCAGCGTGAGGGCCGAGGTGAGGGACAGGAGGCAGGAGGTGGCCAGGTTGTAGAGGACGGAGCCCAGGCAGCTGAGCAGGACACAGCCCCAGAGCGCGGCGTCGGGGCGAAGGACGCCCTGCCACGAGGGGCCCAGCTCCAGCGCCACGGCCGCCCCGAACAGCAGCACGAAGCTGGGCAGGGACGTCAGGCCAAGCAGGGACAGCGCGTCCAGACGGTCCTCCTGCAGCAGCACACCTGGGGGGACAGGGGGACGGTCAGTGGGACATCCCACGGGAACACCCAGCCGCCGCAGGGACACCCAGCACCCACAGGAGACATCCACCCACAGGAGACCGAGCAGTAAAGAGATCCCAAATGCCACTGGGAAGGGGAGAATGAGGGGGAGGCAGCTCCTTCCATGGGGTGGGGGTGCCCTGGTTTGGGAGGGGTCCCAGTTTAGAGGTTCCCTGGTTTGGATGTGTCTCTGTTCAGGAGTTCAAGAGTCCTTCATTTCTGGGATTCCTTGGTTTAGGGGGTGTCCCACTCTGGGCATGCCCTGATTCCGAGGATGTCCACTTTCAAGGGTGCCTGTTTGGGGTCAGAGTGCCACCGGCAGCGTTGGACAGGGCAGCTCTCCCAGCCCGTTCGGAGCATTTGTCCCCACGTCCCCCCCTCCAGGTCACCCGAGGACAGTGGGGACAGCAGGCATAGCAGGGCTGGCTTCCACACACAGACATGCCCCTACCCTCCCCAGGGCCACTGTCCATGTCCCACCGGGCGTGAAAAGGTGACGGAGCAGTGGCACAATGACCAATGGTGTCCCTTGGGGGGCCACAGCATCCCAGTACAGCCATGGAGACCTCGGGGTGGACACAGGGCCCCATGCCAGAGCCCATCCCCACGGTGCCCCAAGTGACAGGCTCCAGAGGAAACGCTCCCTTCCCAGCCAAAACCATTCCAGCTGGCTCCTCGCTGCCATTTGCCAAGGACACCACAGCCCAGGTGGCACCGTGGCCACTGGAGTCCCTGGGAAGGGGGGAGTCGCAGCGAGTCCAGCAGGCCACAGGGATGGGACAGGTTGGGTGACCCTGTGCCAAGCTAGGGCACTTCCACCCCCCATGGCACAAGGACACCACAGGGACACTAATGGTGTCACCACTGACAAACTAAAGTCATGTCACCTCAGGGCTGGGCCACAAGCACGACACAGCCCGGAGAGGGGCAAGGGTGGCACTGGGGCTGGGGTGATACAAGGGTGGCACCACGGCCAACAGGGACAGCAGGTGGCACCGGGGCTGGGGGGAAACTGGGAGCCAGAGTGTCACCACAGCTGGGGTGACACTGTGGCCAGGGTGGTCAAGGAGTATCACCAGCACAAAGAAGGCACTAGGGTGACACCAGTGATAGAGTGGGGTGGCACTGGGGCTGGGGTGACACCAGGGTGCACAGAGGGTGGCAGGGCGAGCACGGAGAACCCCCAGCACCGGGGGTGCCACTGAGGTGACAGGGGCGGGCGGACATGCAGGACAGGGACAGGTGGCACTTACTCTGCTGGATGGACTTGAGGGCGCGGAGCACGGTGGCGGCCAGGAGGAAGCCGCAGCCGGGCTGGGAGAAGCAGAGCCCGCCGGCGATGCTGCAGGCGGCCCCGGCACACACCGGCCCCATGGCCCAGAACTGCAGCGGGTGCGGCCGCCGGCCCCCCAGCAGCCCCAGCACCAGCGTCACCAGCGGCGTGGTGGTGGCCACGGCCTGTGCCACGTCCAGCTGCACGTAGCTGAGGCCCAGGTTGCCCAGGGCCACGCTGGTGCAGAAGGTGAGGCTGAGCAGGTAGATCCTGGCGCGGGGCCGGGGGCCCGGTGCCCGTGCCCAGCCCAGCGG
This sequence comes from Ploceus nigricollis, assembly GCA_013399945.1. Classification (NCBI taxonomy): domain Eukaryota; kingdom Metazoa; phylum Chordata; class Aves; order Passeriformes; family Ploceidae; genus Ploceus; species Ploceus nigricollis. The sequence continues at coordinate 124,296 of VXBC01005731.1, forward strand.
GTACCCCACGGCCACGCCGGACAGCATGTGCAGCGCCGAGAGCAGCAGCGGGTAGCGGAACCCGTGCGCCGCGAAGATCCACTTGTTGAGGCCGGCCATGGTGGTGCCGGTGCCCAGCCAGGCCAGCACGCTGAGGGTCAGCGGCAGCGCCGGCCCCGGCGGCGGCCGCCCCCCGTCCGCCTGCCCCGGGTCGGGCTTCCAGGGCCGCACGGT
>VXBC01005734.1:6958-47323 GCA_013399945.1 Ploceus nigricollis
CACAGAAAAAAAACCAAAACCCCAAACCAACAAGAAAACAAAACCAAATCTTTTTGTTCCTAGTAAATAGAATTCTAATTAGCAATATGTTTTGAGCATTTGATGATGTTCAGGGAGATCATGAAATATTCAGAATCTTGCAGAACTCCTTAGTTTAAGAAGAAAAAACATCTTGGTATTTGACAAAAAGAGAAAGAAGAAATAAGATATGAAATTTCACACTGCCTAAAATAAATCAGAAATCTCAAAAAAAGGGCAGACTTAATAAAGATAGAGAGATTAACATACTTTTCTTTCTAAATGAAAAAAAAAGATTGTGATTTTTCTCTGTATTTGAAATCTTGGAAATTCAGCAATGCTATTTTAGTAAAAAATTGCCGAGGTGATCTGTAGGATAGAGAGGGATCACATACGGTAAATTAGAAAAGCTGAGACTGAGGGGCTTCAGAATTAATTTAAAATAAAATTTGTCCCAGGATCACAGATAACAGTTGTGTGTCGTAGCTTGTGATGTTTGCTAATGAAACCAAAGGTGTGGAGTTCTGCTCGAGCTACCAGTGCAATTAAAAAGGCAGACAAAACATAAATATGCAGATATAAATGCTTTACTGGGCAGAAACACCAGAAGCTCATGCAATAGAGGTGGAAATAAAAAATTACTGAGTGAAGACATTATAGATTAAGCTAGACACAAATCAAATGAAAGCTACGTTTTTTCTGTCTGTTTTGTAAACCTGATTAGTCAATTCATGATAGGATTGAGCTGTCTAAATTCTTATTTAGTAAAAGAACTAGAAGGACTGCAATTATAGGTGGAAAACAGAATATTTCCAGAAAATAAAAATTCTGTCTTGGCAATGGCAAATCCTGAGTTGAAGAAATTGAAAAAGAACAATTGTAGAAGCTAGGAAGTGAATAGCTGCTGCCATCTTACACCTGAACTTTGGTACTATTTGCTAATTTTCTTCATTTATTTTAAGCTAAACACAGATTCCTTTTATAGCAAAGCCACGTTAAAAAACTTGTTTTGCTGAAATGTTCCCCTTAAAAGAAAATATAATCATTACTCTAAACATAAAACAATCAGCAAAAAACATTACCGTAATATCTGCATTATCGTGGCTATGGCTCCCCAAAACTTTCAGTGCAGAACTTGCTGAACATCTGATTCTTGTGCTGTCACATGTGAACTCAAGGAACAGTAGGGCCAAAGTTTGTAACAGAAAAAGGCAGTCCAATACTCTTCTCTTTTTCCTTTGGAAAATCAGTTTTCAGTTGGATTCATATTGTAGGAATCCTTAGAATAAGGAGAAGACAAAAAGAAATTGAGTTGAGAAAAGACCTTCAAAACACAGGGAAGTTGAGAAAAGAGACTTTCAAGGGAGAGGAAAGTCATAATGAATTTTAAGAAAAAGCAGAGTTAATCACTAAGAAAGACTGGTTAGAAGATGATATCAGGAAGAAATGGAATTTTGTTTCATGTGTTTCCTTATCTTACTGCTGAAATGGCAGAAGGAAAATTAACAAGTGATTTATTTTAAAAATAAATGCAGGAAAGTGTGCAGACAGATAGGCTTAGAGATCTCTGGGAATAAAATGGGTAAAAAGTGAAAGAAAGAGACAACATGTGAAAAAATTACTTCTGTAGTGGCAAAATAGTTTGCCTGTATGCCCAGTTGCTTGCTGACATTCCAGGCGTGCTTGAGCCCAAAGAAACTTCTTTACACAGAATGTACTTTGCATTAATATTCTGTGTATTGAACAGAAAGCTTTTGGGAAAAAAAATAAAAAAACAAACATGTGAGAAGAAAGAGTTAGACTAAAAAGAATAGAAAGTTGATATTGAAAATTCAGATCTTTGCAGGACCATGTTGCGTATAAATAGGTACCACACAGAATAATATGGTTCGCCTTCCCAAAATGACCTTTGAAGAGCTGAGCATATAGGACCAACTTAAAACAAAAATTGTTGACAAACAGACCGAATGAACACAAATTATAATGTTGTAGTGGAACAAAATAAACACAAAAATGGCAAATATTAGCATTACCATAATATATAGCCTATTCTCTATTGTAAACTAATGGTACTACTGTTAAATCTAGACAGCTAAGCACTGTTCTTCATGCCAATACACAGTATAAAAATTATCCCAACCTAAATAACATCTTCTAAGTGAAAACTTTACTCACAAACCTGGGAGAGTAAACAGAAACGAAAAATTAAACATCAGAAATCTTGCATTATTTTCATGCTGTTCAATCTGTTGTAGCATCTAAGAATCACAGAGAGGCAGAGGCTGGAAGGGGCCTTTGGAGGTCACCTTGTGCAGCCCCTTGCTTGAGGAAGACTGCCTAGAACAGATTGCCCATGACCATATTCAGATGGCTTTTGCATGTCACCAAGGACAGAGACCCCATATCCTCCCTGGACAACTTGTGCCTGTTCTTGGTCACCCACAAAGTAAAAAGTGTTTCCTGATGTTCAGAGGAAATGTCCTGTGCTTCTGGTCCTGCCCATTGTCTCTTGTCGCATCCCTGGATGCCACTCAAAAGAGCCTGGTTCTGCCTTCTCTACCCCGGTCCCATTCATGGCCTAGTCTTTGTCTCTTGTTCACTTTGATTTTCCAGCTTGTTTGCCCTGAAATTAGTCTTTGAAGGCCAGTTTTTGCTACATGCTTCTTGAACCATTATATAGTATGCATGCCTATGATACTCCTAAGTTAATATTTTCAAGAGTTTTCAAAAAAGACTATTGGGATTGTATAATCTTGAAATGTTCTGTGAGTGAATTTAGCTCTTGCTTAATTGTGACCACCTATTAGTGCTGGATCCCGAGCACACTGTATTTTAGTAAAACGGAGACACATCAAGAAAACAAAAGCTCTCTTGCAGGAAATTCTGCAGTTTTCTTTCTGTTGTATGATGATCAGAAGTGAATCTCTGTGACTGGGGAGGAGGAGAGGGAGGAAAAAGAAGAGAATTTGAAAGAAAACAGACTAATTCTGGTTAGACTTGCAATTGAAATAATATAAAATTATCATGCTGACATCTTTGTTGATTTTAGAAAAGTTGCAGTACTGGAGTCTATAATTAACATTACTGTGGATTTCTTCAGCGCAGTGTATTTAGCTGTGGTCTTAAATGGGAATATGACCAAAATATGGAGCAACAGAACATAACAGAAATAGATGTGCTATACCCACAGAGACACATGCTAGCATTTGGTATAGACACTGTTTCTCTGACCTTCAGCATGATCCTTCCAAAACCATTTAAGCTACTGATCTCAGTTTATTAAAATAAGGAAATGGACATGGTGACTAAGAGGCCCTTTCATTTTTATTTAAGTCTGTACCTATTGCTCACAGATTTTTCTTCAAGTAGAAAAAGGGCTCATCCTCTTCCCTTTAAACTGTCATTTAGTACTTCAGTCTTTCCTGTTGAATTATTCCTTCTATACATTTTCCCATCAAATTCTTTCCATCTGTCTGTCAAATAATCAAGTATCTGGACTTCTCAAGAGAAGGTGCTTATTTTCAGGATTACACGTCAACATTAAGAAATCCAGAGTGTATACAGTGAGAACAGAAATGGCATACCTTCAAAAACTTGTATTGGGTCTAGATAAGACAGAGTTCATTTGCCCCACAGCAGCCCTCCCAGTGCTGTTCTTTGTTTTGGTGGGCAGAAGGGTGTTGATAATACACCCATGTTTTGGCAGGTGCTGAGCAGCACTGGCACAGCATCAGAGCTGCCTCTCCAGCATTTTTCCCCTCACCAGTAGGCTGGGAGTGGGCAAGATCTTGGGAAGGGACACAGCTGGGACAGCTGGTCCAAACTGACCAAAGAAATATAATATTCTGTGTCTGGTCAGAGGAAAAAGCTCAAAGGAAGGAAGAGGGGAGAGAGAATTCCAAGCAGGGTCAACCCACCACCATACTGTCCTTCCTATTTTACAGCAGCAGATAGTAGGTAACTGTTTTTTGAATAAGATACTGGCAAACTTCAACACCTCTGAAATAACTCTGAAACACAAGAGTGCATTTAAAAGCCCATGAGTGGTAGTACAGAGATTACCAAATCTTGGTTATCTAGACAGACTGAAAACAGACAAACACATTGTTCAAATTCTGAATTAGCCAAAGGAAACAAGACTAGAGACACTAATGTGAGTATAATAACTATTGATCAATTCAATAAGTAATTGATGATGTAGAGAAAAAGCACTTCTAGTTCCTTCTTCAACTAAACTCTGTGTCAAGCCATAAGATTTGAAAAGGCATCCAGTGCTAATTTTAAGGATGGTGGATTGACAGGTGCTATTTTATTTATTGATAACCCATATTTTAAAATAGGCATTAAACCTTAATGTGTCTACCACCGCTAGATGCCAATAAGTGTTTTGTTCCTAAAGAGTTAGTTCTTCTTATGGTAAATACTTCTAGATTTTGCAGAGTTCATGTCAACATGTTCTTCTATTTGCTTTAGAAAGATTTAATCTTTTCCTTGAATGCATATCTCAGCACTTCTTTGTAGCTCTTTTTTATTCAAGGAGTAAAGGAGAGAAACACACATATTTTTGAAGGACTGAAAAGTCTTGCTAGATAAAGGAGACAAAAACCAGAGAAGAAATATTTATCTTTCAAGTGATTCAGAAGGAAGAACCAATAGCTAGAGGTTGAAAATAATAATTAAAGAGATAAATTCAACCTTGGGTAAACAAAAGCAGTGTATTGTAGCAGTTTCCAGATCTTTTCACATCACTGTGAGCTATATGCTAAAAAGAAAAAGTGCAGGCCAGCAGTTTGGACAAAAAACAGCCAAGAAAGATGATTCTATTGACAAGAATATTGGTAGGAAAAGGGTCATAAACCAGTCTGAAGGTAAAATCAGGTGCACACTTTTGTTGTAGCCAGTAGAAAGACTCCAGATGGGTTATCTTTGCACCAATCCTTGGACCAGAAAGGCAGAAAGAATTAAATACTCAACTCTTTGAAAAGTAAGGTACTCATTATCCATGATCTTACAGTGCCTAGCAGCAATTGTTTAATGAGGCCTAACAAGGCATTTCCCTCTCTCTAAAGTCTTTTTCTCAGGCAGAAAAAGTTCAAGAGTTGATTAGTTGCATAAAGGATTAACTCTGCTCAGTAGAAGCCACTGTCCATTTGGTCTTGGTCCCAAGGGAGAAAACAGGTGGTATTTGTGACACTGTAGAACAGTTACACAAGTTTTGAGCTAAACATCCACTGCACACACACTTTACTTGTCTTTACACCCACCCTGAGACAGAATTCAGGAAAACTGCACAGGTCATGGTTGTCAGCTGTAGTGGAGAACTGAGGAGGCTGTAAAGAGTATTTTCCTGGTTTATTTGTTTTCAAATGGTGAAAAAAACCCACCAGTGCTGGTGATGGTTCAAAACAAGATGGGTACAGTCCCACTGTTGTTGCAAATCAAAACAGCCAGTTTTGAGTTCCTGTCAGGTACTTGTGCTGAACTATTACTTGCCTACAAGTTCCCTGCCTGCACAGTAAAGCTAAAATTTACATTGCCAAAATGCATCTGTATTGCTGCCAAGGGGAAATAAGCCAGAGACTGAACTTCAAATCTGGTGTAGGATGTGAGGTAATTTTACCCGTGTATTTGCCATTGGTTTCCCTTGTGATGCCTGGAATTTCTTCCTTGAACTTTTCAGAAAACCTTACTGAACATATAAAATTAGTCAGCTCACAGGAAGATTTCAATGAATATCAAAAATATTTGTCCATAGGTCTGTGTTCTCCAGCTGGAATCAGAGATATGTTCTGTGACCCTGAATGAAGTGACCTTGGTGTACCCTACTGCCTTACAGGGAAGTAGATAGAGACTGCAAAAAAAACAACAAAAAAAAGCCATATCCAGGTTGTTCATGTTTGAGGTTTTTTTCCCAAGAGAGGCACTCTTTTTCCTGATTGGAAAATGGAAAGAAACTCCCTCTGCAAATAATCAACAGCCCACAGGTTAGTACATCCATGTGACACATGGAAGATTCAAACATATTTCCTACAGAGATCAACAAGTTCTTTTATGGGACTTCTCTGGAACTGTTATGTTATGTGGAAATATGCAGACATTATTTGGCTAGAAAGATGACAGCTTTGGGTTTGCCTGGTGGAGGTTGAGCAGCCTGCTGGGATGGATGTTTTTGTGCAATGGTTTGTGTCCAAGGAGAATCTAAGAGTGGCACACTGCTGAATAGCCAACAGGTGAACAGGCATGTGCCACAGGGATGTGAACCTGAGTCTTTTACTCCTAAACAAGCATACTGCCCTTCAATCTCCTTAGAGTGGAACATCTTTATATGCCTAAGAATTTAATTAGGTGGGATGTTAAACAACAGCTCATGCAGACTGACACTTGATTTATCACAACAGACTACTGATAGTAGTGTGTTAGCACCTTTCAGACTCCTAGGCATCAATCAAATCCCATGAACAAGCAAGTCAATATTTATTGAGCATGCACCCTCCAATTGCTTTGCCTGTGAAAGAAGCATTGCTTTGCCAGGATACACTAAGGATTAGTCATAGGATCCTAGAATAAGCTGTGTTGGAAGAAACCCATAAGGATCATTAAGTCCAACAGCTGGCCTTGTGCAGGACACCCCAAGAATCTCACCACGTACCTGAGAGCATTGTCCAAATGCTTCTTGAACTCTGTCAGGCTTGGTACCACGGTCACTTCCCTGGGGAACCTGATCCAGTGCTCAACCACCTCCTGAACAAAAAACCTTTATCTCTTATTTAACATAAACCTCCAGTTGTCCAACACAGAATGGATAATGCCCAAACACTTTAGTATTCTCAATATTTTTCTTATTCTTGCATAACCAGAGAAGACACCCACATTATCTGGATCTGTATAGAAAAGAAGACAATGGGAAGATGAGTTGACATGACCAAAATACATGTAATAATGATCCTGGAATTGAATGAAAATTCTATATAAGCCGAAATTCATTCAGTACTTTTCTCAAAATAAAAATCAGGTTTGGAATTGGCAGAAAAAGTCAGACTGTGTTTCTTTCAAATTTGGATGTTGTCAACAATGTATAAAATCAAACTTCACTTCAGGAATGATATAAACAAAAAGAGAGGGATCTTGAAATATAGGAAAAAAGGAAACATATGGAAGCTAAATTTAGGGCACAGGAAGTATCTCCTCATGTTTCTTTCCATTGTTACCGTAACTGGAATATGAGGAAATGCACGTACTAAGTAACAATCACAGCAATCTTGAGTTCATAGCAGTTCAACATCAGCCTGCTCAAACTTTTTAGTGGAGGATGAAATAATTAGATATTTGCCACCCTAATCATTACATCCGATTAGTATTCATCTCTATCCAGCCCACAGGATATCTTTTCAGAGTACATACAGAAATGGGGACTATTTCAGTCCCCATTTCATGGAGACTGAAAGGTAATCTCGTATACCACAGTTTCAGCTCCGCCATATCCTTGAAGAGCCCTAGCTTAGCACCTTGAAGTCTACAAAGCAATTCAAAGAACTCTTTCTGTATGATTAATGCAGTGCCAAAACCTGCTGCACTTACAGAGCACATATCTTTGCAGCTTCCTGAAGCCTGGGATTGGACAGTGTGGGATTTCTGGATCCAGTTTGTGTATTCCTTAGGTTTTAAGATAGCAATTTTTCAGGATTTTGTGCAGTCATATGCAGTTAAAAATGTTGAATACCTTACCTTTTTTAATCCCTGGTACTGAAAAGTAAAATTAAATTGTGTGAAAGGTGTAGTTGCATTACGATGGAAATTTTATATGTTTTATTTGAATTTACTTTTAAATTCTGATCTAAGGATCTCCATTGTGTAAGATGCAGAAAACCATAGGATCATAGAATCATAGAATGATTTGCATTGGAAGAGATTTTTAAGATCCTGTGGTTCCAAATCCCCTGCCATGGGCAGGGATACCTTCCACTTGACCAGTTGCTCAAAGCCTTATCCAGCCTGGCCTTGAGCACTTCCAGGGATGAGCATCTGCGACTTCTCTGCAGAAAATATTGACTCTAATCCAGCAGGTCACTTGAGCAGTCTTATATTTGCTAATTCAATGGTCCCAATGGCTCTAATGTGATCCCAGAACTTAATGTTAAGTACATGTCCCAGGGCTTCATGGGGTTAGGACACAAATTTTCAGAATCTTGCTGTTTTTACCATGTCAAATGAAACCCCTTCTGAACATCTATTTGAAAAGAAAGAGGAAACAAATCTCAGCTGTAACTTGTGTGAGCTTTCTTACATATGTAGATTGTGTGCCAGATCTTCACATAAATTTTACTATTAAAACTTTTATAACAATAACTAGAGAATTTTCAAATATAGAGAAAAATTCAGATAACTGAAATCAAAGTAAGCTAAGCTGTCATTCAATCTAAAATAATTGTCATCTAACTGTGGCCTGTTTCATTTTAATATTGCCACAATACAGTAAAATGTGCTCTTTTTGTGAATATTGTCAACGTCAGAAACAAAGTGTGCCTCCCTAAGAGAAAAAACAAAGAATAAAATGGGAGCACAAAATGCCAGAAATTAGTTTTCTGAGTATTGAGAATATTGAAATTCAATAATAAATCTACTTAGTAATAGAGATGAGTATATGATTGTGATAGAAGTCTTGTAATATGCTAGTAAAAAAAAAAAAAAAAAAAAGAATAAAATGGGAGCACAAAATGCCAGAAATTAGTTTTCTGAGTAGTGAGAATACTGAAATTCAATAATAAGTCTACTTAGTAATAGAGATGAGTATATGATTGTGATAGAAGTCTTCTAATATGCTAGTAAACACTGTGTGCCTTACTTTTTGATGAAGTTGGCATTTAATTTAGGAAAAAAGTACATCTCTTTCTCCTTCATGGAATACAATTTGCATCATATATGGAAGCAGCTTTTTTCTTAAAATATCAAAAAAATATTTTATCAAGTGCATGGCTGACCCCCTGCCTACTTTTATTTTGAGTATTAAATGTTTATCATTACGAGTTTTTTAAGTGCTGGAATACACTAATTTTTATTCTCTGCTTTAATGCTGTTATTTGCTTGATACATCCAGAATGTATTGAACAGTTAAATGAAAAGCAAATTTATGGTGTTCTTCAACAGTAGTACATACAGGGTTTGATGGCTTTAGTTTTCTAGGTAGTGCTGGCAAAACCTTGACAGCTGCTACTTTTTTCTCTTGCTCCATAACAAGGGCAGACTGGCAAGACTATTTAAATGGAATATAGCTATTTGATTTAATTTGGTTGTTGAGTACTTCCATTTGCTCTTCCCAGGATTATAAATTAATTAACTTCTTAGTTGTTTAACTAATAGTTCTTATTTGCTCCTCAATTTCTCCTCCTTTTCCTTCTCTGTATCCTTTGGCTGCAACAGAAAGGCTGTTTTCTCTCTTGATTTCACTGATCCCCATCTGCATACAGTACTGGCTGCCTTTATGAAACATCAGTTCCCTCCCATATGTAGATGAAGAGAGATGTGAAGATGAGAATTTCGTCACTTTACTCTAAAAGTCTTATTGTTTTTTTTAATGGTGAATCTTTAGATGAGATTTCCTCTTCTCATTTCTTTCTACTTCCATGCACCTGTGGTACCAACCACTCCCAGCTTTCTCATTTTTCAGTCAGCATTTCCTTGTTTTTTAATACTGTCCCCAATACACAAAATAATCTTACTGAAAAAAGAAGCCACAAAACAATGCATACAAAACAACGATGTTTGTTTTATGCTTCCTCCTTAAATACTCCTTTGCCAAAATATACAGTTAGGATCTCAAAAATGTTCTGATGTCCTGAAGACTGCCTTTTCTGCTAACCAGAATTTTCCCAGCATCTCCTCCCTTGCCTGGATCTAGATGCTGTCTCATACACTTCTCAAATGGGTATCATGCATCCCTGTTGCATGACCTGAACAGTGGCTGTACTCCCTATACTATCAGTGGGAATGGAAGCAGGCTGCAAAAATAGACTTGGGAGCCAAGGATTTTAAATTGTAAATTTTGTGGACGATTTGTGTTCTATGTACATTATCATACAGTGCGGTATCTGTGCCTATTTGCCACCTTCCTTTAACTTCAGTGCCATTTTTTAAAATGAGCGACTATGATCACTAATGAGGATAATTTTATAACTGCTGAAAATAAGCAAGCACATGCCTAAGCTATCTAGGTGACATATGACAAAATTCTAAGGGCTCAAGTAGTATGTATTTCTTAAAAAATCACTGTGGATTCTTGCTGGTGCCAAGTCTGGGATCTGTGCCAGTGCTGTACCACCACCAGGCATTTCTTGAGCAAAAGCAGAACTGCCTGGACAGTTCAGTGTCCCCTGACTGGGAGCACGTACACAGCCCCACGTAGTCCTACTTGCACAAGGAAGGGTAGGATGTCCCTTTGATAAATTGCGTCCATCAAAGAGATTGTGAAGCTATATAATATCCCTTATCTAACTGACCACTAGCAGAGGAGGTGCAATTGAAGGAAATGGCTCATGGCTTGGATGTATCATTACATCCTGATGAGGAAGCTAGGAGCAAACCAGAATGGCTCTTGATCTCCTCTCTTGGCCGTGAGGGAGAGAGCGCACCGCGGTCAGTGCCTACTCACCTCGGCTTCCTGAAGTGAGGATGGCTCCTCTCCAGCCTTGCACTAATCATAGCTTGAACACGCAGAGGAAGTGGGGGTCCACAGGGAACACCTCTAGTTGTAAATAATCCTGCAGAAATTTCATTTCTGTCTTCTGCTCAAGGAAATGTAGCACATAGCTATCTGAATAGTAGTATAAGAAAATCCTTGAAATGTCAATTGAACGCATTGCTGGGAGGTATTTTTATCAATTTAATTTCTCTTTAATGTCACAACAAAAGGCCAGAAGAGGGAGAGCAGAAATAAAACTATTCTGCACTGATGTAATCAAACATAAATATGAGTGGATGAAAATAACAGGTTTTGAAAACACTTCTATATCTTTAATTACTATCAATTTGTATGGCCAAAATTCTGTTCTGTTTGTGGCATAATTAATCCAAATAATGTTATAATATGATGCTACACCAGACTTTTCCTGTCTACAAAGCTGTGGCCATTACTTTCAATTTTAACATTACATCTAAGCTGGCTGTTCCAAATGAAATTTCAAAATTGTTAAAAATAACCCTTGTGAAATGAATTTTATAAGCTAACCTTCTGGGAAAGTTGCTCTGCTGCAAATAATTTTGAATTTATTCCATTCATTTCCTTGCCTGATTTTTTATTATATTTTTATTCAAACATACTGTGTCTTGTCTACCTATAGTGTCAGTTTCAGTCATAAAATTGCTTGAACCAAATACATAAAGCCACCAAAGACATGCAAATCTAGTAAGACGAAACTTTTCTAATTAATTTTTTTCAACATAGAAAATCAATATATTCTTCAGTTATGGAAGGACCATATAAGTAGGAGAAGTATGACTTAATCAAATCAGTAAAAAAATTATGCTGTATTTGAAATGAAAAATCCAGATGTGATACTGAAAATCACTGATACCAAAACCAAACACAAATTGCAGACAGATTGAAAACTTCCTTTACTCTTATGGACAATTTTATACAGACATGGTACACTATATAAAGGTGTATTATTATAAACATAATTTTTTGTTCTACATCTTCAAAATTAGTGCAGTTTAGATCTGCAGTTGCTGTGACTTCACATGAAAAGACAGAAAAAACATCACAACCACCCTATCTGTGAGAATTCACAGAGGCTAAAGATACATTTTGATAGGTAATGAGACCTGGGCTACACAGAAGGCTATGCCCAAGAATTCCAGCTTTCCTGCACTCTATCTCACTTTATCCTATTTTTGAGACAAGTGCTTTTAAATGCTTCATCAGAGTCACGTGATTCTGTTTTCCTGTAAGCTTCCTTTATTCACACATCCTCCAGGCTAATTGTGTTTTATCTCTGACAAAAGATGCTGCACATCACATCCTTCCTACCTGGGGCTTTAGTCCAAGACCTTCCAAGGGAGCAACATTCTCAACTCTCACCCGGAGAGGACACAAAGCAATGCAGTAAGACTGAAGGGAAAGAGGCTCCTGCTGCCAAGGGTCACAGGGCTTTGCCTGGCAGGAAACAGACACTCTGCATGTGACATCCTGCAGCATTTATTTGGCAGGTGGGGAGGCTGAGAGCTCACACTGCATCAGTGGAAGTATAGGGATAGTACTCATGACTATCATCAAGATAGTCATGAGTATTTATTGTGTCCTAAGTCTACAGTTATATCAATCCTGTCCTAAAGCACCAAAGTATAAAGATGTGTTTTGAATTTGGCTAACTACCAAATTTAGTCTGAAGAGCACGTTGCAACTTCCTTCTGCTTTTCTTCCTTCATATATTTAAAGTGTTCTTTGCAGAAGAAGCAAAGAAGCAGTGAGTTTAATTTTTTATGCAGGTTGATTACAGAAGACATACAAATACAAGTCAATACATGGACGAATAGGATTGGAACATGAATGTCTCATTTATTTGTGAGAACCCTTGCATGCTGTGTACATTACACTTAGACAATACCTACTGACTGAGATAACTGGGAGGCTGAGATTTGTCATCCATGTCAAAGCAGGCTTTTGTTATCTTTTCTGCTCATGCCATGGGAAAAGGGTGTTGTGATCTGGTCTCCTGAGATGGCAAAGCTGTTGCCTGCTTCATAAGTAGAAGAATCACAGAATCATAAAGGTTGGTAAAGACCTTTAAAGTCATCAAATCTGACTGTCAACATAGTACCACTACCATGCTCACCATTACACCATGTCCTCAAGTATCATATCCACATGGTTTATGAACACTTCCAGGGATGATGACTCCACCTCTTCCTTGGGAAGTCTTTTCAAATGCCTTGCAAAACTTTCTGTGAAAAAAACTTTTCCCTGATATCTAATTTAAAGCTTCCCTTTTGCATTTTAAGGCAATTTCCTTTTTTTCTTTCGGTTGTTACCTGGGAGAAGAGACTGGTCTCACCTGCCTACAGTCTCCTTTCAGGAAGTTGTAGAGAGTGAGCCTCCTTTTCTTCAGGATAAACACCCCCAGCTCCCTCAGCTGCTCCTCACAGGACTTGTGCTCCCGACCCTTCACCAACCAGCTTGGCTGGCTTTCTCTAGACTTGCTCCAGCACCTCAGTGTCTTTCTTGGATTGAGAGGCCCAAAAATGAACACAGGATTTGACATGTGGTGAAAGAACTCACCACTAAGAAATTGCACTAAACTCATCATAGAGAAATTCCCAAGCTAATTTTTTTTGCTTCTTCCACTTTTGTCTGCATTGGAAACTGACACCTATTTGACAAGACTTTCTCCAAGAAACCACTGCACATTTTTGATAACTAGAACACATGGAGAATTAATCCCTTCAACTCAACTGCTCCCTGCTATTAGCACCTGTCAATGGGGAGTCTAGATCAATTCCTGATGAAATGTTATTCTCCTTGTGGCTCTCCAAGCTGTTGCTACTGAATGGCTAATGTGGCTCTAGGAGATGAAAATCTTTGGAAATGGGAACTTCATGAAGTACACAGAAATACATTAAAAGGCAGAAGGAAAAGTTAAGAAAACATTAAATCATGAGATGCCACGCAGGATGCTCAGCCCTTCTACTGTAAACACTGCATACACACATCATGAGATAAAGCATAGTTCAGGATTCAGAGGAATGCTATACCTCCTTTGCAGATTCCCTCCGCTACCAAGATTTAAGGACTGCTTTCATTTCTTACAGGGAGTTTTTGAAGATAACCAGTATTTTTTTTGTTCAAACATCTCCTTGAAAGGCTAAGAGGAGGGATAGTAAGAGTGAATGTTAGAAATAATCAAAAGCAGGCAGCACACTTGGATGCTGGACACACAGCCAATATCACCATGTATAAAGATATTGTTAGAACATCCTAATGAGGAAAAACATAGCAATAAATGCAGTCCTGAAAAGTAATAAAATATAATGTTTTCTAAGCAGCTCTAGTAACTTAAAAAGGTAACATAGGCATTTTTTAGTAGTGGGCAGTTTCACTTCATCCTTAACTAATAGAAATTGGATAAATCTATTAACTTCAAAATAATTAAATCCATTTGCACTGGCTTAAAATCTAATTTACTGATTTTTTTTCCTCTTTTGTCAGAACAGAAGTAATTTTAGCTGAAGGAAACTAATAGATTTTTAGCAAAATCTCCATAAGAGAACAATGTAAACCTGGTTAATCTCTTCATAAAACCACTTTGAAAAGTCAATTTCTCATGAAGTTTAAGACTTTTCAGAGCTTTACTTTCTGATTTCATTAGTGTTACAATGCAGCAACAGCTGTGACTTTAGTCTCAGTGCGTGTCTTTTTAAATTATGTTTAGTTATTTGACTTCATTTTTTCAGAAAACAAGGCCCTGTCCAAAAAATTAAAATTGCTATTTCTTGGGTCTTGTTTTGTTCCAACCTAAAAGGAGATATGAAAAGGAAGAAAATAACAAGATTGGCTGTTAATGGAAAGTACATTTCCATTCTATGAACTGTGATTATTCTGTCTAGAAAATTTAGGATTCTAGTGTGGGAAATACTACAGAAGATAATTAGAATCACTAATTATTTAGTGATCACTACTGCATTTTACAATACCTCAGTACCAGTGAAAGTTGCCAATAATCATCACTGTGCTGATTCTTGTATTGTGGCACACGTGCAGTAGCTCATGTTTCTGTTATGTTTAAAAATTGGCAATCACACATAACAGAAACATGAGCTATCCCACATTGTCCAGACAGAAAAATGATATTACTTTGGAAGGAACTTTTCAGTAATGAGAAAGGAGCTGAGCCATTATACTAAAAAAATAATCACTAATGAATTTCCACAACAGGGATGAGCTTACGATTCAAAAGGTTTTTTCTAAAAAGAGACAGAAATTCTTAGTGATCTCTTGAAGACAGGTGCTTTGCTCTGAAGTTCTTCCATTTGATCTAAGGGGCAGGGTGGAGGGAGCGGGGGGAGAAGGGGTATCACTATAAGATGGCTTTGTTACCCCAGTAAAGCAATGAAAGAATACAGATATTCAGAATGTGTACCCACAAATTATACTGGCAGCATAAAAATGACCAAGTCAGACATTTTGTGCTCCTTTTTTGTGCATGCAATCACCCTCATATTAATAAAGAAGAATGAGCAGAATTTTCCCTAATCTCCCTATATCACAAATATTAAATTTCTCTCCCTTGTCCCTGCTCAGAGCAAAGGATATCTTGCCCTTCTCTGACATATAGTTTGTACATGTTAAAATACGTGCCAGAAAAGCAGCCTGTGTTTGAAGATAACATAAAATGAAGCATTTATCCCTTCACTTGAAATTTTGCTCCAATGATTAAACATTCTCACTGTTTAAAACATGAGTTTAATGTTTAAATATGTGTCTGTCTTCAGTTTATGTGGGTTCACTTCCAGCCACTGGCTTCTCTAATGTTGTTCTCCTGTTTTGTTGGTGGTTGATGCGGGGGACAGAGGCACCTTCCACTAGACAAGGTTGCTCAAAGCTCCATCCAACCTGGCTTTGAACACTTTCAGGGGTGGGACATCCACAGCTTCTCTGGGGAAATCTGTTGCAGTGCCTCAGCAACCTCACAGTAAAGAATTTCTTCCTAATGTCTAATCTAAGTCTAAATTTAAACTGCTTTATTTCAGTTTAAAGCCATTTTGCCTTTTCTTATTTCTAGATAACATTAAAAAAATTCCTCTGCAACCTTCTTATAGGCTCTCTTTAGGTACTGGAAGGCTGCCTTAAGATGTCCCTGAAGACTTCTGTTCTCCAGATTGAGCAATCCCAACTCTCTCAGTCTGTCATCATAGGAGATAATCATCCTCATGATGGCCTTCTTCTGGACTCATTCCAGCAGGTCCTTCCTGTGCTGGGACCCCAGAGCTGATGCAGCACTGCAGGTGGGGTCTCAGCAGAGCAGACCAGAGGGGCAGAATCCCCTCCGTTGCCCTGCTGCCCACACTGCTCTGGATGCAGCCCAGGACACGTTTGGCTCTGTGGGCTGTGAGTGCTCATGGCTGAGTCATGTTGAGATTTTTACCCACCAGAACCCCCAGGTTCTTCTTGGCTGTTCCCTATCCCTTCATTACCCAGGCTATATTGATAATACCTTGGTTTGCCCTCACCCAGGTGCACCACCTTGCTCTTGGTCTTATTAAACCTTATGAGGCCCCATAAGCCCACTTCTTGAGCTGGACCAGGTCCCTCTGGAGAGCATCCTGTCTTCTTAGGAGTGTCAACAGCACCACTCAGCCCGGTGTCATCAGCAAACTTGCTGAGGCTGCCCTCAATCTGCCTGTCTATGCCATTGATGACGACATTAAATGACACCGGTTCCAACATGGACCTCTGAAAGATATCACTCATTGGCAATGTCTATCAAAACACTGAGCTGCCCTCCACTGCACTCTGGATATGACTGCCCAATCACTTTCTTATCCATTGAACAAGCCACTCAATTTTAACAAAATGTAAATTTTGGTGAGACTTTATAAAAGTCTTGTTGAAAGCTCCTACAGATATCATGAGAACTAGATACCATGCATGAGATAGACACTCATAGAAAAGCAGCCAGAATAAACTGAACTTCCAGTAGATACCAAGGATATTCACAGGTCAAAGCTATTGGAAGCCAGAAAGTCACAACAGAGCTTGTTGAGCTGTATCTGTCTGGTACTTCTCTGGGGAGAAAGGAGAAGAATGGGGAAATGCTGAAAGGAGGACACAAGTATCCCTGTAATAGCAACAGTTATAAAGACTAAATAACTTTGAAATTTGAGGTAAAGTCTAAAATACTTTAATTTTTCTGACCAAAGAGAAGACAAATTCTATATTTTCAGTGGTTCAGGTTTATATTTGCATGAATATTACATTAGTGGTCCTAGAACTGATAGCATGGTTCAAGAGAAAAAAAAAAACCAAAGCATTGTCTGCTATGGTGATCCTCCTGCACAGGTAGGAGTCAATTTTGTAGCTGCATTGAAGCTAATCATAGCCCACATACTGTTTAATCAACAGTCACGGTGAGCTTGAGGGGAATTAAAGAGCAATGCAATCATTGTGCTTCATAGTATGAATAGCATTTGATGACGCATTGCAGAAATGGCCAGAAATAACATGAGAAAGGATGTTTCACAGAACAGATTGCACCACAAGCTCAAGCTACCAAGCTTAGGAGGGTGCAGTTCAACCCTTATCCTTCTGCCTATGTTCCCTACACAAATCATGTGGGTTTGCCCTTTCTATTTCTGTTTGAAAGATACCAAGACAACTGAATACAAGGAGTAGGTGGAAGTCTCTTGACACCTGAAACTCTCATCAGCAGCATGAGTATATGCTGAGGCTCACTTGCACTGGGGGCCAGGGGTCCTCACCTGGTTGCTGGTGCCATCTCTTGAGGGGAGGAAAAGTTCAGGACCTCCTATCTCTGCCCTACCACACCAAAGCAGTAGATTAATGTGGTTTTTTTCAAAAATTAAATGTATTTTATCTATCCTTTCTTAAAGTGTATGTGGGGTGGTTGTGAATGGCTTTTGGTTTCCACTTTTTAAATTTGCTTTAAATAGTATAACACATAATGTTGATATATCCTAAAGATATTTTTTTCCCACATTTGCTATCCTTATTTTTATATGAAATGCCTAGATGGTGGCTCAGTAGAAATCAGTCTGGAAAGTCACCACCAATAGACATGTAGGAAATACATAATATTAAGAGAATAAAGCAAGATTCCACTGAAAAAGTGTTTTGGCATAGCTGTAGGTAAACTCATAAGAAAAATTACAGTGTTTGTGGAAAAACATATTTAACAATTTACATTATTCTGCATCACAATACCCAGTAGTTAAAACTATTGTGTACCTTATACGCCTGGAAATGGTTATTTTGGCAGTTGTTAAACCTGAAAGTGTAATACTGAGCATAAACACTTCAGTTTACAGTTAGCTAAATAGCTAACTGTTTTTGTATTGTTTACACACATTTATTTCAGTATTTGCAGCAATGATCAATTTTATGGAGGGTTATATATCTGATGAACCTGGGCAGAACCACCTCTATTTTGATTTAGTCATTTGATCTCAGCAAGCTGAAAATCAGCTCTGCAGAGAAGGACTTGCTGGTCTTGGTAGATCTGAAGGTGAACTTGAGCCCTTTGGGCAAATACAGCCAACAGCACCATGGGCTGCTTTAGGAAGGCTGTTGCAAATTGAGGGATGTGATCAGCATCCCTGTACTCAGGATTGTCAAGGCACACCTGGAATAGTGTGTCCAGTTCTGTGCTCACCAATACAAAAGACACATGGGTCTGCTGAGGGGAGTCCAGTGGAGGGCCAGGAAACAGATTCAGAGCTTGAAGCTTGGAGTATCTGCCATACAGGAACAGAGACATCTGGGACTGTTTAGCCAGTAGAAGAGAAGGCTCAAGATACCTTATCAGTATATATATATATCAGTATATAGAGTCGTAGTAGGATGGGAGAGACAGGCTGAAGGGGAAGGGAATCTGCTCTCAGGGGAATGGAAACAGGACAGGAGGCAGTGGGCACAAAGTAAAATACAGGAAGATGCATGTAGACTAAAGAAGATGTGACCAAACATTGGAACAATGTCCAATGGGTCTTTAATCTTCTTCCTTGGAGATGCTCAAAAGCTGATTGGAAGTGGTCCTGAACAATGTAACATAGCTGGTCCTGCTTTGAGCAGTGGGGTGGGACTACATAAGAGTTGGATCTGATCTCACCTGTTTTGTGATGCTGTGATTAATACATTTCCCTGTTTTCTGCACATGGGAATAGAGCCTCTTTACCAAACTCACTTGTTTGGGTGTTGGGAATGAGACTGGGTAATATCTTATAAATATATACAGATGTTTCATCTGTATGAATTCAACTTGGTCTCGATTTAAAAGGAGACAACTATATGGATTCAAACAGCTGATACAACTTTCCTTGGAAATGATGAAAAGATACTGCAGTGTGATCTACTCTTGAAGAATCTGGTGGCCAAAGCATGGCTTGCTTCAGTGCTGCCCTGCCGACCTGATCAGTTAAATTGCAGAAGAGACTCAGAGGATCATGAGCCTGTAAAGCAATGTCATGACATCTCAAGACAGCTTGTAAGACATGATTTAAAAATCAGGATAGTCTGATACTGGTAAAGATCTGGACTTGTTACTGAACTAGCAGACCTTCATGGGGCCCTGAATGGCAATTCAACCTTGACTATGTTTTCTATTTGCTTGTATATCACAGAGTTTTTTTACAGGCATTTTGGACATTTTGTGGAAAGGCATGTGCCATAACTCCTGCTATTTCTGTCCTCTGAAGTTCCTTAAGCAATCAAGGCTAGTGGGCCTGTTTCTTTTTATTGTCTCTGGAGTGGTTATTGCCAGTCACATTTTCTTTACATTTCAATTGACCTCAAGAGGGGAGGACTCCTTTATACTGCTGACAGTGTATCTTTCATGCATTTTTATGACTTCTTCAAACAACCATTGAATGGACACTACAATATAAATATACATTTTTTTCCCAGTATATTTAAGGAGCTAACACAATTACTTACGTTTTACAGATTTTTTTATTGCATTCAAAATTTAAATGAGTGATTTAGAAGAGCTAGATTATGAGTCATATGCAGTTTAATACCACAACAGTAGACAAAAGTGCTTAGAGATGTTTGCTTGGATAAGTGGTTTGATATGGAAGATTTTCCATTTGTACTGTGATGACCATACTGATTTTTCCCACTTCATCCCTCATCTTGTATAGTAAACTAACATAATAACATAACTTAAGATCAGATCTACTGCCACAAACTCATCACTGGAAAGAGCATTAAAGTATGAGGTTGGATATTGCTGCCAAAATCATGACCCCTCTCAATACGCAGGTTTTGTGGCCATACATTTTCTTTTAAAATCAGGGAAGAAGCAGAAGTGTTGTTCCATTTGTCACCATAGAGGAGGGATAGTCTCATTTGGTAAAGAATCCAGATTAATTCCTCTCAATAGGAAGTACTGAAATAAAGCACAGATGAATGGTAACATACCTATGTTTCCTCACAGATTTGAAATGACAGTCTGGTATGCTTCCTAAAGCAAAATGCAGCTACTTAACATTCTCGTAAGTCATCTCACAATTACCATGATCCACAAAAGGACACAGCCCCAGGTTAGCATTCAGGAAACTCTTGTCACATGCAGCTGAAGACTCTCAAGAACTTCATTAGGAGAGGCATAAATTAAAAAGCTGGGAAGAAATATGTACTATGAGACACACTGAGCTAGAAATTCTTCCAAAAGGTGATGAAAGAAATCCAACAGAACAAAATAAGCAAGGAACCGCTGATACTGACACTGCCTCCCTTCCTTGGTGATGAAAGTAACTGCAGTACATGGAGGTTTTTGCAGTAATCATTAAAGAAGAGAAAAAGAAGAAAATGAAAGTTTGAGAACTTTTTCTATCAAAACACTTTAGTTATTCATTCAATATTAAGTCACTGAATAAAAATGCATTAAGTTGTGATTTTCATTTCCAGGCACCCTGATTAGTCTGTCTGCCATGATTAACCATGGCTAGTTACTCCTGTGTTGCACCAGAGCAGATCAAAGAGGTAAAGTCTAGCACATCACACAGGATGTAATCCATCCAGAAAACTCTGTCCTCAAGGAATCTGTGCATCTGTGCATCTGTAGGCAGGGAACAGAAAGCTCATGAAAATAAGTGGTAAATTAAAGCTCTCTTTGTAGCAGCTGGCACACATTCCCAGATCAGGTTTGCATAACCCCAGAGGTGTTGGATCTCAGTGTTTAAAATGAGGCTTCTCTGAAAAATTAAACTATGTAGAATGAGGTCAGCCAAATGGTATCCTCCATCAGCCCATGGATGGGGGCTCCCAATAGCAGAGATCTGATCAAAGACTACTTCTCTGAGACATAAAGGTTCACTGAGTAAGTTCCAAGGAGAGTCTAAGTCTGCACAGCTAATTTAGGCATGCAGCATTGCACAGCTTTATTAGCACCACACAGAGGCTAGCCAGTCTGGCCCTTACCTCTATCAGGCTTATAGGTAGCTCCAATATTACATGTTGAATGCTTTCTATTAAATGATGTTCAATTCTTCCAGAACATCAAGTGACACTGAGAAAGAGAAGAAGAGAAGTAAATGTAACTAAACTTGACTCTAAGGAGAGAGGCTAGACTGTAAATTTAAGTTCCAGGTATTTAGACATTTCACTCACTCTTTAAGAACAGCTAATATACTGCTTAAAAGATTTAATAAAATAAGGCAAGTTATGAGCCTCTTGTGAGAAGTTCTGAGAACTTGAACAAAATCTTTGATCAGTACCTTAACAGTTTCAAGATGAAAATGAGTAAGGGAGCTTGCAAGTACCTAACCCAGGAGTCATTCAGATACTGGGATGGGTTTGGGTACATTTCCTAACACTTGACTAACTCTTATTTTGAGAAACTTTGTGAGACATTGATTAAACACTAAGAAATAAGAATTTGAACAAAAAAAAGAAATCTGAAGCTGCAAGTAGCATGGAGAAACATAGGTAGCAAACACACAGTAAGAATTGTTGGAGGGAGTCAGAAATAAAAATATTAGGAGCTTAAATTGACATGGTAATACAAAGAATGTCCTCCACTGTGCATCAGACACTGCCAGGACAACAAAGCTTTCAGCAAAATGGTATTTCATGCTAAGAAATGCACTTAGGAATCTAGTGATCTGTCATTAAAAAATGATCATCCTTACCCATTTGACTCTGATCTTTTTACATAGCACTTAGTACATTCATAAAATGTTGCTCTCTCTGGCACACTGTTCAGTTTATGCAAGCTACAAGCAATCTAAGCAATTGGATTGGTTCCAGTGTAGACAAGATTTGCTCAATAACTTANCTAGAGAGATCAGAATGAAAGGTTGGTTTTCTAATATAATATTTATGTATCTAATATAAATTAATGATAGGTAACAAGAATTAATCACCTCTTGTCTGTAGGTCTTATACACATTAATGAAATAAGTTGCTAATTCTAGGATAAAGATAGATGATATAACACATATTTTGATACCAAAGACTGAAACTAAACAAGACAGTCTCTGGTTCTGGGAGGGATAGGTAGTGCTTCCACCAAGAGAGATGGAGCGTAACAAAGACAACTTAAGATATGTGCCCAAGATACACGAAGCACATGCCAGACAGATTGAGAACCTGTCTCATGTGATGAAAGACTTCCAACTGAAAAAGCTACAAATAGTCCTAGAAGAACAAAGAGAGGACAGAATAGCACTACCTTGTATTTCACTTGTCTTTCACATAAAATCTGGACAATATCAGCAATCTGAAGACATGTTTTAGTTCCCTGTTTGCCTTTAGACATCCAGTTGAAGATGTTTTTACCCATCCAACAGAGAAATTTTTTGCATGATTTGAATTGATTTATATGCTAATGACACTTGAGACATCTGTCAGACATGAATTGTACATTGCCTCAATTGACTGATTCTTACCTGTCTTAGGAACAGAGTAAGCTTTTAATCACTTCAGCCAAGAAAGAAATCAAGACAATAAGATATAACAAGGTAACAAAAGCCTCAAAGCAGTTGAAACCTTGGTACAATTTATGTAATTATTTATTTTGCAAAGGGATTAGGAGTTCCAGGATACATCTGCATATTATTGCTTTAGGCCAAAATTGTGATGTCTTTTTGCGGCAAGACAGGCTGCCATAAATATTACTAATTTGATGCTTGATGAGAGGCCACTTAACAGGTTAAGGTAGTTTCCACCTGGGCAAACAAAGTACCAGGGATGCATGCAATCATGATGCAGCTGCATGCTACCAACGCCCAGGCTTTTCTGTATCTTGCACATTTCCCAGATAGGGGTTCTGAACAGTTACGATAAATAATTTGGTGACTACCAGATCCCCAGTACTGCAGCCAGCATTGCTGCTGATATATTTCTGACTGATCTTCCCAGATGCACCCTTTGGAGAGCAGAGCTCTTGGCTGGGCAGAGAAAACATTTACATTCCCAGCTTAAGCTCCGATCTTCCCTCCGTGGATTTTTTTAAGAGCCAAATTTGAGATACAACTGTCCATGTGTTTCTCAGTGAATAAAAATGATAGAATGAACTGAAATCAGAGCCAAAGGGTTATATTTGTTAGTCACCACTAATTATAAAGCACCTACAACATGTGATTGCTATTTGCAATGACTTGCCATGCAAGAAAAACATTTTCTTGAGCTGCCTGTGAATGTAGCAGTGCGAGTAAGGGCATTGTAAGTTATTACGTTCTTTGCTGACAGGCTACAGGGAACCCTGGAAGATATTTTTACTTTCAGATGAATCTAAAATGGGGTGTGTCTTTCTGAAGCAAATTCTTCCTCCCAAAGGTCAGTCAAGGTAAGCTGAGTGACCTAATTGCATGTGTTAAATGTTGCTGTTTAAACCACAAAAAAAAATTGGAAGTGATGATTTCAAGGTAACTTAGGTATGGAAAATTCCATAAAAAACAGAAAAACAGTTGAAACTACACTCTTGCACAGTGCACTCTCTGGGTGCCACATAGCCCAGCACATTACATTGCTTTGCACAGTTCTGGAGGGATCATGGTGTGGCATTCTGGGAGTAGGGTGGTGGGCATCTACTTGGCAAGTCCCATCAAGACCAGGGGTTAGAAACATGGAAATTTTAAATTACTTCCTCTGTGGAACCAGTTTGAGAAATGTGAATGTGTATGGACAGATTTATTTATTTTTTAGCCCAAAGCAATGTTTGACAAATTAAAACATTTGCAAAAAGTTAGAGTCAGCATATTAACATCCCATTAAAGGAAACAAATCATCATGTGCATATTCTGCCCCTACAACGTCGTAAGTAGTTTGACTGGAAGAATCATAAACAACTGGTGCAAGGGACGTTATGTTAATATATATATCTTTAGCAGCAGCCCTTTGTTCTGTATAAAAGCTGTACAGTAATTGACAAAAAACTCCAGCAGATTAATAAGCAAGTTTCCATACACAAAATTAAGTTTAGTTACCAGAAAGTGACTAAAGTCCACAGATTTTGAATTTCTGTAGCTACAATTTCATTTCTTAAATGAATTATGCTCATGAATAACATGAAAACATTCCATATTTGTTGTGGCACTTATTTTTTTAATGTTCAGTAGATGACCTATTTGTCTTCTAATTATTTTTTTACATAGAATGGGACTGAAATAAGAATTTTTGCATCTGGGTTGAACTGCCACTTTCATTATCTTGGAAGTAAGTGTGAAGATATTTAGTTCATACAAGATATTGGTATTGCTTCCAAGCAACTTATTGAAATTTCACACTTTTGACTAATTTTTTCAGGCTCCTTGCAGAATTGAGATTTTATTTGTAAAATTCTCAGTAGTTGCTAAGAAAAATCTCAAGAGATAATGTCTTTTCTAATTTGACTTTTCCAGCCCTAGGAATAGCAGTTTAGTGTAGATGTACAACTTGCACCAGTGCAGTTCAGTCTGCCTTTTCTCTACAGCAGTTCTGCACCAAGAATTGTTTTCTGCAGTCTGCTAGCTATGGAACAAATGCATGCTCTATTTATAGATAAACTTCCTGTGACCCATGGAAAGATATTCTTGAACTTCCCCTTATGTTTTAGCTT
Source organism: Ploceus nigricollis (assembly GCA_013399945.1). Taxonomy (NCBI): domain Eukaryota; kingdom Metazoa; phylum Chordata; class Aves; order Passeriformes; family Ploceidae; genus Ploceus; species Ploceus nigricollis. The sequence goes on from VXBC01005734.1 coordinate 31,741, forward strand.
GTTTAAAATCCCAGGAAAGTTATTTCACTTTTCAGCTGCTAATGTCTTTGTAAAAAACCCGTATAGATGTGCATTAGCTCACTATTTTTTTAAAGTGATCATTGACATACCTGCTTAAAATTATAGCAGTTAGTCTAGAGCACTGCCATCATAAGATCCCATACATGTTTCAGTAACTTCATTGCTTTTCTTCATTTTTGTAAACAGTTCCTATGATCTCATAAAACAGCATAGTGTATTTAGCTTGTGAAGAGATATTAAAACCAGAGGGAGTAAGAAAGCAAGAAGAAAGCAGTATTTTAATGAAACTCTGTTCTGTTTTCAAATTATATTTTTAAAATTATTTTTTAAAACATTCTGTTTTCCCAGGTAATACAACAAACGTACTTGGTTTAAATTTTATTTGCATCTATCATTATGCCTCTACTCCCAGTTTTGTTGTTGTTGTTTTTGTTGTTGTTTTCCCTCAATGAGAAGCAGAAGAAATTCAGTTTCAGACATTTCAAGCATATATTTTCCACCATGTAGAAATTAATAGTATAGCTTCTAGCCAAAACTCCTCAGCATCCGAGGAATAATTACAACATGCAACACAAGGTTTATGACAGCCAAGCAGAACAACACAGAACAAAAGCCTGTGTTTCTGTCTTTACTCAGATGGTGCTGGTTGCATTCATTTGTGCACAGCTGTCTATGCCTTAGCTACTTTTGCAGTGAACAGGAAGAGGTGGAAAGTTCAGAAGTGTCACTATTTCTCATTTAAGCAAAAATAAACTAAAATAAACCAGTTCAGAAACAATATTTAGAACATCTTGCTCCTATGTGAGTGTCAGAAATTTCCATATTTTTATGCATTTTTAACAGTTAGCATCCCTAATTGCTATCATCAGTAGGTCAAATTATGAATCTTCTTGGACTTTCTCTCTGGCAGATGCACTGAAAGAAAAACCTTTGAGATACTTATTTTGGCAAATTTCTCTAGAACCACCAAACTCCTGCTTGCCTTTAGAATTCCTAGAAACTAGTTATACTGTAAGCCTGATGCTCACAAGAAATAAAAATCCAGGATTCAGTATCTTGAATTGCTTTGCTAATGGTTTCCTTTCCGACTTTTTTAAGTCAAAGCAAAACTTTCATAGGCAAACTCATCTGGAGTTTGGGACATTAGAGGGACAATGTGTTAGGACACATATGTATACACAAACTTTAGAACATTACAGCAGTGGAAGCATACACAGAAAATTTGGGAATAGCCTGGAATTATGAAAAAAAAATTAGTCTTTACTGCTAAAATTTTCCATAATATACCTAGCTGATGTCAGAATTTATAACCAGTTTTCTAGAAGGAAAATAAAAATGTCATCATCTTTCTTATTGAAATATCCTGTGAATTCTAGAAGAGCAGTATCCACAGATACCAGTAGCAGCATTCAATATCTTCAAGTATCATTGGAGAGGAGCTAGAGTTGAAAATTGCCATCAATTTTATACCTAGATAATTCTATTAAAAATTTCGGTCACTTTTCCAAATTCAGAAAAATATTGTCTACTTCTACTGATTTCCCAGTCATACAAAATACTAAAATTATGGGAAACTTGCTTTTGTTTTGCTTTCACCATGCTTTTTACTTTAAAAGACACTAAAATATGTGTAAAACATTTTCTTTTTTACCCCCTACAATTGTTTACCTGATATATAATGCCAATAAATATTTATCAGAAGCTTATTGTACTCAAAATAAGTTTGCATACTGTGAAGGTCAGACAAGCCTAGGAAAGGAGTTTTTGCATAAGCACATGGTTCACTGCACTAACATAAGTAGACAGCTTTCCCTCCCATCCCTCCAAATATCCAGACTCTTCAAATCTTCAGGTACTAACATGGGCCATATTAGTGCTGGCATGTGACCTACAAAATTTAAGACCTTGTTACGGAGCTCTGCTTCTGTGCAGAATCCCACCTTTGCTAAATTGGGGTCTACAGAGATTTGGATTCTGATGGTAGCTTCACAAGTTCCCCTTGTATTCTCTCCTCTTCATTCCCACTGCTTCTGCTCTTCACAGAACCCTCCATACACAGAGTGTTGCAGACACCTTTCCTTCCTCTGTGCCAGGCTTTGAGACTGTTTCAGTGAGCATGGTCTTGTCCTTACTTGTCTCCATGTGTCTTGCTATGAAGAGTAGTTCAACTGCATCCTACTGAGTTTATTAAGCCCAAATTTAATGCTCAGAATTAAAATTATGATTGTTCTACCTTTGGTGGGGTTTTTTGACATACTTACTTGATGTCTCTCTCCTGCATCATCTAAAATTAATTTATTTATACTGCTCCAGAAACTGAAGAGCTGTTCAAGGAGTCCTTCGATATCAGAATAAGGATATTTAATTTTTTTCTCCTAATCACATGAATTTTGTATACTATTTCATTCTGGGAAATTGTTGATAGCAGAACTCAACAGATGTTTTGTTTCCTTGGAAATAAAACTGAAATACTCGTACATTCTCTTCATAGGAGAGAAGGAACTCCAATAATTTTTTTTGGAGTATTTTGAAATGCTATTCTGATCTTACTTTCAAAAAAGTTCTTCTTTGGCTCTAGTTGAATTCAACCTTTCCCAGAGCCAAGAGTTTTATAGCATTATTGTATAGATTCTATCAGAAAACTTTGTATTTTAGTAAATGTTTTATGGAAAAGATATTCTCATTAACATAGTGTTAAGTACTTTGAATGTCTTTTCCCACAATTGGACTTCATTGGTGTATTTCCTGCACTTTGCCTTGGTTTTGTGTGCTTTGTCTGTGTGAGATTACATGGGGTTTTCCTTAATGTGAAAAATCTTATCTTTTGTTGATGGGAGTGACCTTTACTATTTTTAGAGCATAATGCAAGACCCATCTTTTCTCATGAGCCTTTCTCAGTAATGAACAATGACATCATATCCTGGGGTACTTTTAAGAAAATAGTCAGACCCTTAGTAACTAGATATGAAAGACTAAATCAAGACAGGGAAATTGAGGCCTTTTACAAGACAGCTCTGCACCAGAAATTCTTGCTTATAACCACAGTAACTTTGATTTGCCTAGCCAAGGAAATGATAAAACAGAACAGTTAAAGCAACATAGGTTTCGTCAATCAAATATACACCAGGTTCTCAGATAGGATTAAACACCTACTGGGACTTCTCTAGACTTCACACACCAAGGCCATGTCTAGATGGCTGCAATTACAGAAATATCACAGAATATTACAATTTGGAAGGGCCCTACAAGGATCAAGTCCAGCTCTAAAGTGAATACTCCACCCAAGGACTGAACCCACTGGCTCAGCATTATTAGCACCAAGCTCTTACCAACTGAGTTGATCTTGGGGTCATTGTACACCTTGGTTACAGTGCAGCCAAAAGACTATTCTCATCCACAGAAAAAGCCAGGACCCAAAGCGGTGAGGGGTGCGCACACAGCACTGCTGTGCCTCTCATCCATCCAGGGGCTGCTGAATACACACCACACTTCTGCTCAGAGACTCTGATCCTAACTTTCAAGATGAGTCATTTTTAAACAGAATATAAACCAGAAGCATGGAAAATCTTTCCGGAATCCATAAGAGCCCCTCAGGCATTTCAGCCACTGCTAGGCTGATGCTTATTTTTACTTCTATTCCATGCCAACATTATAATGAAATTATTATTCCCTTATAATTCCAACTAAAACGACTGTCCTTAAACTGTGAAATACAGAGTGACTTTAATTTCTTAACACAGAAGGATGTAGAAGGCACTCAGATATTACAGTGTCCAGAGTACAAACCCCTTGAAATCAGATTAATACAATAGTTTTTCATGCACTCTTGTGTGGGAGAACAAACATCTGATTGGTGCAAGTTAACATTTAAGAGTATTCGGATGGAAATATGTTGGTAGGAGGATTTAGTCACAGAGAAGGAGGGATTGCTATTGTTTTGCTATACAAAGTGGAGCCTCCTTACTTTGTAGAGGATTAAAAAGCAAAGGGAGGAAGCAAACACTCCTTCATCATGGGCACTCTCTGGGAAACTTGACTGACCTCAGTTATCAGGGTAAGAACTAAATCTGGGGCAGACAGAGAAATCCAGAGGGGGAAATATGCTACTGTCTTGGGACAATAGGCATTTCTGAACATCATATACACTTACTATAACAACAATGCCATATTGACATCCTTTGCTTATTAAGAGAACTGCCTTTTTCAGTACACATCTGTTTCCCACGTGAAGCAAGAGACTTACCTTGTTAACTTCAAATATCCAAAAAAACCACACAGCAAAAGTGTAAAAGCTTTTTCTCAGTAAGCACATGGGCTTATAAATGATGAGTTCTGAATAATGGTTAGCATGCAATGGATTCTCCCACTCATGAACTACATATGCACTGCATATCATCAAGAGCTTTTAATAATTTTGTCATCTAGATATTTCAGAAATGTTTTTTGATTTCTGCAATATGTTCAGCAATGAAAGTGGCATGTATCCAATGTTAACAATAGACTCTAAGCTATGAATCACCAGAGGAAAACAAACAAAAATTGCAAGAATAAGGTTTAGTCATATTTGTCAGAATATATCAGCCCAAGCAAATGCAACCCTCAGGATTCTCAAACTAAACCTATCAATGCAGAGCTCCTAAATTCAGTGAGAATTTTTCCGACTTTTACCCTGCTTTAAAATTCAAAGTACCTCGAGGCTACATCATTTTTACAAACAAACATCTTCAGCAGCACATGGTGAAAAGTTTTGTTCTCAGTGCAGAGAGCCTTTTGATTTTGGGGGCTGGAGTGGGCAGGAAAGGAGGGGTTATGGTCTAACATGTTGTATGAAATACTTTGGGTCAGTCTTGAAAGATGTGTCTTATTGTTTGAATAGAAGATGTCAGAGCCCTTATGAAAAACTTTTCATTACTAGGATTAGCCAGGAGGAAAATCTGAAAAAAATTCTCACATCTGGGAGTCTGTAAGGTAGTAAGCACCTCTGCCAGGTCATGAACCTTCAGTCCAGAACCTGCCTCCATCCCCTCAAAGCGCTGAGCGAGGTCCATTCTTCTCATTACTACTGGCTATTCTGCTTTGGAAGTCATTCTGCTTCACCCTGTTTAAGCCATTCTGCTGCACAGCAAAAGAATTCATTTGACAAAAAAGAGGAAACGAGTGTCAGCCTGGTTCAATAGCCAGGTAATGATCATACTTACCACAGGGGAGAGTCCTTACTTGTAAGAATGTTTTAGGCATTTTATCACTGAGCTTTGAACAAGCTACAGGAACATGTAGAGCAGCCCATATCCTGATACCCAGAGCAACAGGAGGGATGTAGGTTTGAACTCCCTCCAGTAGAGGATCAAACTGAACTTGGAAGCATCACAATGGCTTCAAAATTTCACCAAATGTTTGCAATTTCCCACCTCCTCCAAATTCCATAGCCAGAACACCATGCTACTAATACCACTACATAAACAAGAATTTCCAGCTAGTTGGGTCTCTCACATTATTTCTGCAACAGGTCTCACTTCTTTAGTAATATCAAACCCTCACCACTTGCAAGAAAATATCAGAGTCAGTTATGGGTAGAGACAGCAGGAGCTGAGCACAAAGCACCAACACGTCACTGCACAAACTATCAAAAATTATAGGTTCCCTTAAGTAAATTTTTGTATTTTCAAATAAACATAGTCACAGTACAGTTTTGATAATTATGTTGAGAGCTCCTCTCTCCCTGCAGAGCATGTACCTCCAAAGGCTAGTCTTAGTACTTCCTCCTTCATTTCTCATGGAACAACTGCTGTTGGACAGGACAGTCTTAAGAAGGTAGCAGGAGTGAAAGTACTGATATCACTGGTAGACCTCACTGAAGTTAGGTCTTAACTAACTTCTAACTGAAGGCCTTTAGACCTTTATTCAAAAATATATAAGGAGAATATTGCTCATTGAGACTTTGGGATGGGTATTTGCAAGAACTAAGGGCTCAAGACTGCAATTTCTTGTAGTGTAATATTTTTATCTGGAATCCAGAGAAGTCAAACCTACTGGCCTCTTCGGTCCATCCTTAGACTCTTACTTAATATACCTAAGTATTTAAGCAAAGATTATAATTATTAAAAATCACTTCTGAGAAAAAAAAAATTACCACCAAATTTTATTACTGGTTTCAAGTTCTAGTTCATGATTCTAAATTGAAAAGCAGACACAGACCATTCTGACAGTTCTGTTTAAAAATAGTATTATAGGATTAAACAAACCTAAGTAGAGCTAACAAAGACAAAAAGAGGATGAATTAACTGAATTTAAGTGTGAGGAAGTTTTTTTCATTTATCAAAAATCTAGAAAAAAACACCACCTATTTTACCTTATAGCAAAATGAGTTTGGTAGCAAACGATTTTCCCCTACTTCCCCTCTTCCCTTCGTTTACAGGTGCACAATCCTAGCAAGTTTATTTCAGAGTAAAAAGGCAATGTTTTCTGTTCCTTTGGCAGGACATCAGTGCTTAGCAGCTGGTGTGCCAGGAGCCTCCCTGAACGAATTCACTGTGAAACAGCAGCACCTTTTTGCATTGAAACAACCTGACAAAAGCAACTACACCACAGATGGGAAATCCTCCTGCTGTTAGTATGCATAGCTGCAAGTGTTTGGTTTAACAACCAAAGACTAAGATGGCTAAAAGATAAATTTTCTAATCAGCTTCCTGACTTCTAAGGGTTGAGTGTTTCATCCCATATATATGAGTGTTCCAAAGTTTCTCAATTAAGTGATAAAGTATCACTAGCCCTTAATTAAAAGTTGATAATCTATTTCACAGAAAACCATTAACTCCTTTCTCCCATTACCTAGTGGTTAAGTTTGTCTGCTCATATACAGAAAGACCTGTTTTTATGTACAGAAAATCCTGTTCTAAGTCACACTGGATTTATGTCTGCCTCTTCACACAAATGAGCCATTCCTTGGAACAGCAAGGCATTTATGTCAGCTAGAGGCTGAAGTGTGAGCCTCTCTGCACCTGGAAATACTGTGGTGAATAACTGAAAGAACTAGTCTGGGCAAGTAAATTCCATTGCATGGATACTTCAGAAGCTGATTTTGAAACCAGCTTCACTAAAAATTGTTTCTTTCCCCTTCACTCTTTTTTAAGGTCAAACCTTAGACTGGTGCTCCTGCTCCAGAGCATTAACAAAGCCGGTTTGCTGTGCAAATACGGAACAGCCCAGACTCACCAAATATGCGTGGCAGCCTAAATTCCTCAGAAACCTTGCCAAGCAGCCAGCCCAATGGTGGAAGACAAAACTGTCTGCTTCTCTGCCTGGCATGTTGAAATTCCAGTGGTTCTCATCCAGGAGATTCAGCAGATCCATTCAACAGATCTGCAAATGTAAGTGCTGAAACTGCTGACTGCAAGGTCAGTAATTGACTGGGGATGCTCCAGATCCATTGCTTCCTGGCAGCGCAGATCCCATATAACCTCCTTGATGAGCTCAGTGATAGCTGACACAGCAGAGACCTAAAAAGGATTCCTGCAGAATCCAGAGAAACACCATCTCTGCTGACATTTTCAGTTTCTCAGATTCAGCAAGTGTGAACGGAATCCCGCTTTTCTTTGTCTGATTGGCTTTAAATTATTACTACAAAACCGTAACATCAAAACTCTTCCATCACATCTGCAGTTTAGCACTATTGATCTTGCCTCTGTTGCAGGAAGCAAAATTGGCAGTATCCAAAGAAATACACTGGACCAGCTCACAACACATATTTTTATCTTGTTGTGTCATAATTCATATTTCAGAAGAACCCCAGGTCAAAATTACTTTTAAGCCCAATAAGTCAGTAAGCCAAGTCCACCAGCATTGGTGGTGACACCTCTGGGGCAGTGTATTTAAAAGGAGAAAAAAACCTGTTGTACAGCCACAGCTGTGAGAGAAGTGTGAAAGAAACAGCTATGCAGAAATCAAAGCCAATGAAGGAGGAGGGACAGGAGGTGCTCCATGCTTGAGAGCTGAGGCTCCCCTGCAGGCTGTGGAGAAGACCATGGTAAGACAGCTATGCTCCTGAGCCCATAAAAGTCAGGAGCAGAAAGGTGGTGGAGCAGAAACCCACCTACAGCCCATGGAGAGCCCCACACCAGAGAAAGTGCATGCCTGAAGGAGGCTGCGACCCTCTGGAAAGCCTGTGCTGGAGCAGGGTCCTGGCAGGAATTATGTGTCCAAGGGGAAAGGAGCCCATGCAGGAGTTTACTGGCTAGACCTGTGACACCACGGGGGACCCATGCTGGAGCAGTTCATTAAGAACTGGAGCCCATGAGAAGGACTCACTTTGGAGAAGATTGTGAAGGATTGTCTCCTGTGGGAGGGACCCCACACCTGAGTGATGGAAGAGGATGAGGAGTGCTCCCACGGAGGAGAAAACAGCAGCAGGGACAATGTGGGATGATCTGACTGTGTAATAAACTGCAGAATCCAGTCCCTGTCCACCTGTACCACTGGGACAGAATGTGGGAGTGAAGTTGAGCCCTGGAAGAAGGGAGGGGTGGGAGAAAAGGTGCTTTAAATACTGGGTTTTTCTCTCATTATTCTGCTATGATTTGAATGATAATAGGTGAAAATAATTTCCCCAAACTGATTGTTTTGTCCATGCTGTACTTATCTGTAATCTACAAGACTTTAGTTTTTTTCTCCCTTCCAGTTGAGGAGAAGGAGTGATNAAATCGCAATGAAAGAAAAATTCTAAAAAGGGAAAAGCAATGAATGGAGATGAAAACAATTGCTCACCACCTACTGATGGATACCCACTATTTCCTGAGCAGTGGCCCTCCTGGTAAGCTTTCCTCCTAGTTAATACATTGAACATGACATCCTGTGGTATGGAATATGCCTTTGGCACATTGGGGTTAGCTGTCCTGCCTGTGTCCCATCCCAGCTTCTTTTACCCTCTGGCCTCCTCTCTGACAAGGCATCATGAGAGTCTGAGAAGTCCTTGACTTAGGGTANTTATCATAGTCACTTCCTTTATCATGATTTTTTTTTTTGAGTACTTGTAAGAGTTTTCAACCTCGCTTTCCAGTCACTGAAGTCTTCTGGTTTTGCATAGGAAAAAATACAGGATATATGATAAAAGTGACTGCTTTTCGTGGCCCCAGCAGTGAGTTTAGAGGAGTGTAGCTTGCTGACTTTGCATGTGTCAAGGTTTAACCCCAGCCAGCAGCNTGAAACACAGCAACTCAGAAGAAGATTAACTCTATCCCAATCATACCAGGATGCCATGAAAGAAAGTCAGATGTGGAGCACACCCTTCTGCAGCAGGCTTCTCACTTTCCATGTTCTTTTTTTGTTCCACAGTAAAAAGAATTGCTGTCCCCTTCAGTTATGTGGGAATGGAGATGCACAGATTTTGATCAGTTTTTCAGTACATGTATGAGAGAAAAGATTCAGTGGGAAGGTGGCATTTTTCACTGGAACCAAGTGGTGAAACTAAGGAGAAAAGGGCAACCAGGATCTCTAACCCAGAGAACCTATATCAGAACCATCTAACAGTTAAATCCACACATAGAGTCTGGAGATGTTATGGCATTTGTTTGGGGTGAGGGCAATTGAGTGCAGAGCAGATTGCTTGATCTGGCGCAGCAAGGAAAGGAATCCTTACAGTCAAGGCTGGTTGTGATTTCAGAGGATAAAGACTGCCTTATTGAAGAAAAAGAAAGCTGAAACCTCCCACCTAACCAGTAAGTCTCCTTAATATATTTTAGCTTCAATAAAAAGTGTATTTTCCTGAAGTCATTCTATCAAGTATTCTCTCTAGTTTAAATTGTCATGCCTGCTGTCATATCAAGAATACAATTACAGTCAGTCCCTCTGTTGTAAAGCTAACTCTTTCAGTGTAAAAGCCTTCCCACTGGGGGCAGAGCTGCAATTACAATTAGCTTGTTTGATGCAAGTTACAGTGATGCAGGAAACTGACATCTTGAAAACTCAAACCTTAGAACAGACTCCATTTTAAGGTACTTGGCTTTGAGCAGGTTTTATACATAAAGTGCTCCTGTAAAAACCCTTCCTTTGCTTCCTTATTCTTCAGCAAAACATAGAGGAATCTAGCTAGAGCCTGCAGTTTGGATGACTGTCTTTACTCTGTATGTTAAAAGAGGCTTCTGCAGCAATTTTTTCTATGCCCCTTTGAATATCAGCCTTCCATGTAAAAAAAACTCCAAAACCAAACCCACATGCAAAATTAATTAGAGTATTATGTAGCAGATAGAGTATTATGGATCATGAAGTAATTTGTAAGAAGTAGTATAGCATTAATTATAGCATTTCGCCCTGAAAAAAGATGGAACCAAAGTTTTTTTTTGCTTACAAAACCCCCAAAATAACATGAACACTATCCACTTCCCCCAAAGAAGAATAGAATATACAGTATAATTGCTGAGAAAGCAGGAAATGGAAAAAAACCCCGTACAATATGTAACAAACTCCTCATCCAGACATCTTGGTTTCAGAAATTCTGTTACACTTTAAGGAGAGGACCAAGCCTCTGACTTGCAGGTATCCCGCACTGAAATCACCCAGATGTACTGCTGGGAATGAGATTAGGGACAGCTGGGGCATGAGTCCCCCCTCCATCACCCCCAGCCATACACTCCCTTTAGCTGGAACTGGCAGTTCTCTCTCTACCTGAGCTGGCAAACTACAGGAAGGACAGCCTGTCACCTGTCAGATTAATTTACTTTCTATCTGCTTAACTTTGACAGTCTCTGGAGTCATTCATCCTACAATCATTAACATTAAGCATCTAGCAGCAGTGGAGAGTCCAGGACAAATGTGTGTGAACCAAATATAATATTAATGGGCTGTCCTGGACTGCCCACAAGTGTAGAGAGGGAAAAGTTAAATAAGAAAAACAAGGTTCTCCCTCAGAGGTATTCCTAAATGAGTGCTAAATGGAGGTGGTTATGAGAGCTTCTGCTGTTGAAAATGAAGTGGCCCTTGGGATACGACACAAAGAGAATATGCTGGTGACTTAAGAGGTATTAAAAAAGCTGAGAGTTTGCAAGGGGAATATATTCAGCCAGCATCCTAGTGAAACTCTCCTTTGGGAATATTGTGTACAGAAATATATACAGCTTCATCTGGAAGAGGCTGGCATTTTTTCATCCTTTCCCTTTCCTGCAGAGGTGGGAAATATGGTTGATTTGTTACACCTCACTGCTTGCTGCTCTTAGTGACAAGTAAGACAGCCATGACTAAAGACTTAAAAGCACCCACTTTCTCTACCACCCTCCTTTGCTTAGTATTCTGCTCTCCTTTCCTAGTGATTTTTACCAGCTTTGCTCTCTGTTTACTGGCATGTTATTTACCTCAGTCTGCTGGGTCTTGCCATTGCCTGTTCAACCTTATGCAACCTGTCCAGTGATCCACCTATGGCCTGTCATATTTCATATTTCATAGTTCATTTCTTTCTGCTTTTTGTTGCATATGCACATTATAGACAGATAAACTTTCCTCTGCTTGTCTTCTGCCCCAAAAGTAAAAAAATATTAAAAAAACCCAACCACTTTAAAAGTTCATATGAGCATGTCAGAAAAGCAGAATCTAAAATTAGACACAGTAAAATTTATTAATTTGGACTCAGAAGTGTTCTAAGGCAGACGTGCACTTTCTCCCACTCTCCAGTGTAGGTAAAAAAGAGTGAGATTGCATCAATACTGTTGCATTTGTATTTTCCTCTAAGGTAGTTTGTACATTTGAAATCTGAACTGCTCACAGACGTCTCCTCTGAAGCAAACACTCCATCAGCACAGGAATAGTTGCCTCTCTTGTCTTGTATGCACCCTAGACTAAATTCAAGTACCCTTACCTGTAGCATAAAATTGCCTTGTCCAACATTTGTGATCACTGCATTTTCAGATCCTTTTGTATGGCATCTCTGACTACCCAAGTCTTTACCTTTTGCAGTCATTTATTGGCTACTTCTTTCTATTGATAATATTTTGTTATTGTCTTGGCAAATTCCATACTGTAAGATTTAGGAATTACTTTCCATTTTTTTCAATACCACATTGAAATCCTGATTCTATTCTCCAGAGTTTTTACAAACTTCACCTTTTTTATACTATCTCAGATTTCATGGCTGTATTTTGTCTTGCTTTGCTCATTCAATTTTGGGGTTCAGTGGCTGTTGATCACTAGGAGCTGCTATCCAAAACAAATTAAAGAGAATAAAATATTTTTCACAATGTCTAAATACACGTTTTATTGGTTGAAAGGTTGGTAAATTGTGTATGGTTGCAATGATATAGTTTTTGCATTTAATTTGCCTTCTATTCTCAAAGTACTATTAAGAAGGAAAAATATGGATTAGTTTATGTGTTGTGAGGTTAAAGAGCTGAAGAGGTCTGTCAGGAAAAGCTGTTTTTAATTTTCTGACATAAACTGCTAATTATACTTAATTGTATTTCATAACTTGTGCATTGTGATTTTTTATATGTCTGATTCTTTCATGCCTCTCCCTCGAGTTCCTCAATTTAATAATCCAGATAGCTAAGTGTCCTCACATCTAATTAAATTCCCTGATGCACATTAAAAACCAACAAAAAATTCCCAGTCCTGAGACCATGATAGGATGCTATACATGACTGATAAACACTATTACCTGGGGAAAGCTGCCTTACATGATACAGAGAGACATAAGTCTCACTACTACCGGAGAAAGCCAGCTAATCTCCTCAGGGCTGCTCACATCCTCTTCTGCACACTATTTCCATGTGTATTCAGACTGCCTACACTGCAGACAGGTGAAGACTGCTGTAATTTATTCTGACATGGCGGAAATAACATCATAAAGTTAATTTCACTTCATCACATGGTAGAACTTCAAGGAAAAAGGACGTTGGCTGAGACCCATCCAGCCTAAAATTAGAGATTACATGGGCAAATATTCTATCTAACCAAACCCTTTCTGGGCTTGGAACCCATCTTTTACTGCCTGTAAATAGCATAGGACTGATACAATCATAAGATATACATTCCTGCTAGGTACCTCATATTATATAGGTTAAATCTGAGCCCTCATTTTCAACATTTCTCTGACTGGCAAGTAAATGTAATGGTGAATTAGCCCTTGCTCCTGTGATTAACAATTTATAGTGTGATTATTGTTGAGAAACTAGGAGGAGGTAAGTTCTAATTGTCATAGGAATGCTCAGAAAGTGGGGATTAAAATTCTACGTGATTCCTAATTACTCAGAAATATTCTAGCTGAATTTATATGGCTTGCATAATCACCACTATGACTACTTCCATGCAGCAGAGGGCTGTAAAACCTGATGGCAGCAGAATAGTTTTGAATCCTCTACATGAAAATCCCCAATGGACTTTCATTAAACTCAGGACAATCAAAACACTTTGTCAGAATTCTTCCAGCCTCTGGACATTTGAAACACTGACATCTGATAAAATATCAGCAAGACATCTAACATCAAGACACTGATTCTGTGGCAAAACCAGCTTTTAGTATTTTCCTTAGAAGATACATCACCTATGATAGGAGGGGAGAAAAATCAGAAAAAAAAACAAAGAAAGAAACAGAGAGGAAATCAGTGTCCCATTTGGAAAGAAGATAGATTTATTATTTTAAGGACGTCTTTCCTCTTAATTCTTGAGCCTACTTCAACAGAAAAACTGATGTATTCTGTGATTGCAGCTATGATTTTTATATGTACATAGAACTTCACTTACTTCTATCCTCTTTCGAACTAGGGTGTGCTGTGTTTTACTCTGTTTTCTCCTCTGCTAAAAGGGTGCATGATAAATTCCTGGGTAATACTAACACCTGAGTCAAAGAGTTCAATTCAAATTCAATTACAGTTGCTTAAAAATCCACATTAGTATTTGCCAAAGGTTGAAAATAGGACTGCATTCATGCTGAAATGCACACACGCATGGAAGGGGGGTTCCCTGCTTGAGGTTGGACAGGATGTTATCTTTCTTCAAAGGAGAGGGAAAAGAGAATAGTTGTTGAAAACTGGAAAACCTAGAAAAATGTTTGACAATAGAACTTCTTAGCTAAAAAGAAGGTCTTACACAATAGACCTTCTTAGTAGATGGGAAGGTTTTAGAGATTTCTGGCCACGTTAAACTCCTCCCCCACTTCCTTGGGCAGAAATCCAAAAACAACAGGGGGGGTACATTGGTTGTAAGTGAATATCAAAATAGACTGAAATCCATGACCTTTCTGAACTCTGTAAGTACCTCTTTAACTTGTAAACTGGAGTCTGGATTTACAAGCATCACCAGCAGTTGATACTTAGCCCTCGATCAGTTTGCAGGTAATTTGTACCAAATCCCTGTTGATGCCGACTCCAGTGAATGCTTTATTGTATAGGTGTCTGTGTTTACACTGGTTATTGAAAGCTCTTCAAGCTTAAGGCTTGAGACTTTTTTGGGCTCTGTATTTTGTGCACTTTCACATATATGCTGATTATGCTTAGGTTCACAGAGGATGATTTGAGGTGCTGCTTCCTTCTGCCTTTTGTTTGGCTTCGAAGGATGCAAAATTATAGTGACTATGGGAATATTTTGTTTAAAGCACAGAAAGAGATGAAAATACAGTAAATTGCAATGTATTCAGGTTTCATTACACTTCCTGTGGATGCTGGACTGCAGACCACGCACCCGTGGGAGATCTCATTAACCCAGCAGCAGCATGTCTCGTGGTCTCTGCAGATGCATTACTGAAGCACTACACCTAGCTGTAATCTCATGAAACACGGTAAATTCCCATAATCTTTTTTATACATTGCTAACCATAAAGAAATATACCTTCATTTAAAAAGGCAATAGTTGTACCTCTCTTTCCTCTTAACTGCAGCTGAAATTAGTAAAATTTCAAGCACTTGTGAAACACAGTGCTCATGGCAAATTCTTTAGCTAAAGAATTATATTTTACAGAAGTTCCCAATGTTTGAACCCCACCCTGAACTGCCTAAATAAATAAAGAAATATGACAGTTTCTATTCAGTTTAAATAATGCATTTTGATAAATGCAACTTTTTACGTTTTACATTTTATGTTACAAAAGAAAAGTAATAGCTTCAAAATACAATTAAAGTCCAAAATGTTCTAATTTTAAGTTATATTTGTTAACATTGTAGTTTTTCTCATAAAAAGTCACACCTTGAAAACATTAATATTAAATTAATAGGCTTTTAATTTTTTATTTGAAAACTGCTGAAAAAATATTTCTAAGTTGTAATTTAGGGTCATAGAAAAGGTATGGTAGCTGAGGTAACAAGTTGCAGGATTTTTCTGACTCTATTGTCATGAACTTGATGGGATGAGGATGAGAAGAAAGTGCATCCTGTTTCTTAGAACAGCATGCAGCCCAAGTTGTGTGTTGAACATATAATGTATATTTAAAATAATGTCTATTTACAACAAAAACACAAGGATATAATTCACAGAAAAAAAAATCCTGTACCCTTTATGGATATACTATGGCCAGTTCCCTGTAAATATATTTGACAAAAGTCTTCATTACAAATTTCAGCTCTGCACCAATATACTCCACATATATAAAAAC
>VXBC01005734.1:47358-64192 GCA_013399945.1 Ploceus nigricollis
AAAAACAGCCTATTGCCAAGTTTTCTTACTCATTCGTTTTTTATAAGTGTGGATAGAAATGCAGAATTCTCTTGAGGCTCTATCCAAACTATCATCCAGTCAGTAAAACACCAAGTGCTAGAACCCAAGTTTCATGACAAACCCTATCACATCTTGTGGGTACAAACATAAATAAGATAATGCAAACTACTGCTTCCACATTCAGTTAAGATTTATTGTTTTGGGCCTGAGTGAGGACCCTGTCTGCTGAGAATGGCTAAGTGGTGCCTGCCAGACCTAAGATACCACGGCACTAGGAAGCTGCTCAATTCCTTAACAAAATTACATTTGGGGAAAGGAAGAATTTCATCTTTTATGCATTTGTTGGTCCACATTCATATATTTTGGTCTCAAAATGGGCATACTCTTCACTATAATGTAAAATACAGAGTAAGATCATATTTAAAACTAGCTTAGGTCCAAATCTCAGGCTGCTCTGCATGCAGAAGTGTGGTGTGCTCTGGCTTTGAGTCTTTAAAGTTTTGGGTGTTTAATAAAGCAAAGGCTGTACTGAAAATCTTCCAGTGGCAGCCACAACACACACTTATTCCCACAGAATTCTTTGAAGTGCAGGATGAAGTAGAGTCTCTGTGACAGCTTACCCTCTCCACTACTTTTATAGTTTCCCTCCACTATCCACCACTTTATTTTCCAAAATCTAACAGCCTCGAAGCTTGAACATCTCCTGCCTCTCTCACTAAGGAAGGGCATCAAAAGGTTTTAAAAGAGGGAGACAGAGGTTTTTCCTTGCACCCCATTGTATGTCTTCTTTTCATCATCCTAAAAGGCATGAAAAGAAATTTAAGAAGTTAATGATTATTATTATTATTTTTGTTATTCGTTATTGTTGGCTATTATTGTTATTATTATAATATGTTGTTAAATACTTTATCCATTATGTACCAGAAAGTAGCTGCATTAGTAATATTCATTTAGCAATAATGAGATTTTTTGCACTTACTTTTTGGCTTTACTTACTAAGAATTACCCTTACTGAGCAGCAACATTCTTCCATTACATATGTTTAATTTTAATATACTCACAGGGATTAACAGCTCAGCAATTGATAGCAATGCAGTGTCTATAACAGACAGGGTTAAATCACAGGAAAATACTAGTCAAATACATTGTTTGATGCATAGAGCTATATTTCAGAAAATGTAATCTTCATCTAGCAATTTTTTCTCTGTCCAGAGACATTATCAGACTTGAAAGTGATCCTTATGCTTGATTTGAACTCACATCTAGTTGTACTATGTCATAAATTACATGAACAATTGCCAAGGTCACTTCAGATAGCCCTATTGCTTTTTTTATTCAAGGAGATAGTCCTTCAATAGTGAGAAATATGGTATCCAGGAATTCCAGCTTGCCCTCATCTAATCTCCTTCACAGAGTGCAACAAAGAACAATTGTGTGAAGCACAATGATCTCAGATGCTTGAAGTCTCTCAAACTATTTATGAATGTGGAGTGGAGAGACTAAGCATGCATTCAGGATGAGGAAACCTTGACCAGAAAGAGGCATTTCAGTTATGAATTATTTTTGTATGAGGAAGTTTTAGCAGAATGCAATAAGTACACGTACTGTGATAGTCAAGCCAAAGACAAGCAAAGACATTTTTGAGTTACTCTGAGAGAGCATAATACCCCTTCAGAATTTCGTGAGAGCAAACATGACAGGCAGTGCGAATGTCCTTGAGAAAATTCACGTTACTGTGAAATGTCCTCATACACCTGCAGCAGTGGAGATCTAAACTTACAGAGATTTCTCCTAGCATTACCATGATTAAACTGGTTTACTTTGATTTGTGAACCAGCAGGTCTGTTTATCCAAAGAAAAATAAGAACGTACTATTTCTTTTTGGTAAGCAACCTGCCTATGTAAGTGGCTTACTGTCAAGCAAGAAATTTCATCCAAATTATCCACAGCAAGTGAGCTGTGATGTGTCCATTCCCCACACAACAGGTCTTAATGTGTCTATGACTGTCAGTGCGCATGCATGGCAATATAGCAAAAATTTCTACAGTATGACAGTATTCAAAGGAAAATTTGTGGGCTAGACCAGAAGATCTGTCTGTGTTAGACACTTTTACCAACTGCTGTCAAATAAAAAAGTAAGCAAAGAAAAAGCATGACTTGCAGTTGCGACTATACTTCTATGATTTACAGCATCTGCAGTCAAATATATTATCCTCTCTGTGGTATGCTATAAAAAGCAACCTCTTACATACTCGCCACCCTAAAAAATTACTTCATCTCTGTAACATTTAAAGAAACAAACCAAAAGAAATCATTATTTTATCCAGACTACCAGGAAACAGGAATCAGCAGGAAATTTTGCACTGGAAAGAGAGAGATACACTGAAGGCAAAAAAACTGTAGTGGGACTGTTATATGCAGGAGCAAATGTCAGAGATGTTAGAAAGTGAAATAACAGATGCTTGGGAATGTCAGTGCAGAGAAAGACAAGTGTGGACGTGTCCTTATTCTCTACATTAACCAGACATTTTAAAGAAGAGTATACTGAGACAGAAAGGTTAGATCCTGTACGTGAGGACTATGTATAAGTAAAACAAGGCAAATACTAAATTCTGAAGTTACATCTCATGTAGTATTTTGTGTATTATATAAAACAGGTCTCTTGTGATTTATTATATCAAAGACATCTAAAAGAGTTTAAAAGCTCTTGAAATTATGCTTGTTTATTATAGACTATACTTAAAAATAGTATTGGAGGTACTTAGAATACATTTCAAGATTTTGAGAGAATTCTGATTTCTGTATTGTTTGAAAGTCATTAACATGTGTGCAGTTACCATATTCTGTTTTTACTGCTAGTGTATATGGAGTCCTCTCTGAGGCAACATATCTAAGCCAAGAAAGAGAAAGGATAATTAAGGACCTAGAAAATAAAAACATAGGAACAGAATGATAACTTTAACTGAGTACCAGAATAGCACCTGGTAACCACAATTGCTACATTTCCAATAATACCTAGCTCTGAATCAGCTTTATCTTCACTTAGAAATGATGGCAGTAAAGTCTTATACTTCCACTATATACAGCTCCATTATGGTCCTACAGAGATATGGTTACTGGATATGATACTAGATAATAACTTTCAAATACAAATCTCAGTTCTCAACAGACAATTGTTCTTTCAAATTTTATTTTATTTTAAGTCTATTTCTGTATTATTCTGTTTTAATCATACAGCATCCCTAATTAAGGAATATGTGTTGATATCTGGTGATTCCATCTACGTCTTACAAGACAAATACATTTTTTGTGACTTTATTGAGATATCAAGGACACACACTGTGCAAGGATTTAAAAGGTGCAAATGTGGTCATATCCCTCATATCTGAGAAATGAGAAACTACCTCTAAGGTTATACTTCACAGTTGCAAGATGAACATGTTGAAGAAGGTTACTGATCCTTTTATTTATATGTATCAATTGGTGAAACAAACAAACCAACAAGCAAACAAACCAATTATGTGGACTACAGTGAAGTGCTGGTCCTGTGTAGTTCAATGTCCATGTAATGCTGAGATACCAAAGACAGAGATACATAGAGATGCTGAAGCAACTTTGTAAGCAATCCAGATGAGCTTAGTTTAAGCTGTTTACTTTCCAGAGTTTAATACACATGCCAGGGAAGAAAGTCCTCACCTTCCCATTTAAATTAAGGTATGTTATAACTAAAAATGTTAAAAACATATACAGTAATTTTCTTCTTTTCTCCTCTAAAATTGTACTTTGCACTCAGCTCTCTCTGATATTTCGATCAATGCAATCAGTAAAACTTTTGAATATCTGACAAGATATGTATTTAAACAAGATTAGTGTTCTATGCATTTCATGCTGCATTGGATGAATGTTCTGCATCCTCGGAAGTCTATGTTTATTGAATTCTAAAGGAATAAGCAGATAATCAGACTAGGACATGAGGAGATGGGAAACAAGTTTAAGGAGCAATCTTCTCACTGGACACTACTTCTGCCTTTTGAAGTATTATGGTCCCCATGACCACAAGATTTTGGTGCATTGCACTATTTAATGTTTCTACTCATTGGCATATGAAATCACTATTGTCCTCACTTTGCTTTCCATGGATAGATATACAGAGATGTGAAAATATAACTAAGTACTTTAATTTTGCTGGAAATTATTAATCATAAGCACCTTTGAGAACTTAGCAGTTCTTTGCACTGCAGAGTTATGAACCCAAATCTCTTAGCTGGTAGACTAGTACTTTACCAATGGTGTATGTTACTTTATTCTGTAAAATGCTGATAATTAACTAGAATATCTTGGAAGACTTTCTCCAGTCTGAGTAAGAAGCATGGCCCAGCTTGTGATAAATAAATTTTCTTTCCCTAAAAGAGCAGCTGTGTCCCTGTAACTCAGTGGGAACCATCTGTGGTCCTTGCCAACCCTTGAACTGTGCCTGGTGTCTGTGAGGACACAAGCTGGTTGGGTCAAAACTGGGCTGTGGTGCATGCAAACAACTAAACAATGATTATTCAGTGTCTGTATTTAATATGCTACTGTGGATGTTGCCAATTATAGCAGCTAGAAGCCTTCAAAGACATCAGTATTTGAGAAAAGTAGTAAGGCTGGGAAACTTCCCCACGTGAGGGTAGGTTTATCCCCTTTGTTCTCTGTGTATAGCACCACACCCAGACTATTTTCTGTTAAACTCTGTACAATGGCTATCATGTCTCTGTGTGCAGTGAACATGACCAGCATGTTTCCTCTTTTCCCGCCTGCCCCTGAACACACGTACACACACTGAAACTCGGTTCTCAGGAAAAACAAAACAATTCTGTGAAACAAGCCAATTCAAAGTAATACAATGAATTTGCCAAAATAATCTGTACAAATGACGAGGAGGAAATTATTTCACTTTTTGCTTTATCCAGGGGGTGCTCTTGCATAACCTGTTCACTGTACACAACAGCTTCATTGTAGTATCATGTGAGGCATAATTGAAAGCAATGCTTTCCACAGTTTTAGGTAAAGGTGGTTTCTAATCTTGTATTACCCACAAGTCAAGAAAAACGTGCTTCTCCCTTTGTGCTGGAGTGTTTTATTGCACTTATTAAGGGCACATAGAAGGGTGAGCTGCAAGTTGGAAGCTGATAACCATGCATTCAGAACTAAGGGCTCATAAAGAGCTGGCTATGAAAGTATATTATAGCCTAGTGGGTTTGATCCTATGAACCCTCATTTGACTTTTCTGAATACTGTCAGTGTGTTCTGATTGCATTTGATTCAAACATTGCTTACATGAATTGGCTCAGACAACCAGCTGGATCCAGTACATCTATTAAAAATTGAATTTATGAGATGAAATATATCATAGGGTTAGTACTCTCTCCAATGTCTCCATTACACGGAAGGAAATGCAGTATCCATTCAGCATCTGCACTGAGAAATCAGAGTTATCAACCTTGCCAACAAAATGGTTTTAAGAATTTTGAATAGCCAAAAAAAACGAAACCAAAAAAACATGTGTGTAGAAATTTAAGGAATATTTTAAACAAGATATTTAATCTCTCAGAGGCATGTTTGAATGCAATGATGTCCTCTGCACTCTGAGCCCCATCTGGCAGACAGCAGCATGCTGGCCCAGCTGGATGACCAGGAGGTGCAGTGCAGCAGGCTGACAGGGAGCTCTCAGACTGCTGCATTAGAGCAGTCTCCACTACCCGTATGTCCAGCCACTAAACCATAATCCCATTTTGTTTCTTAACCCTCCTAATCCTTCCAGACTCCTCCAGGAAAGTCAGTTCAGTTATATCTGAAGGGCATAGGTCTTTCCTCTGAGATTTTGGGAATGAAGGAACGAAGTAGGAGGTATCCTTATGTTACCAATCTCATGCAGCTACAAAGAGATGAGAATAAAATGAACCACCACCTTAAGTGACCTCTTGTTGTTCCAGGAAGAGTTCTAGGAAAGCAAACAGCCTTTAATAATTTTGAAAACAACACTTTTTTTTCCTAAATCTGAATATAAGCCATTTACTAACCTCTTCAATTCAATTTCATTGAATGAAGACCAATTCAGTTTCAAAAAATGTTTAAGCCTTTAACAAGTTCCTGCTGTCCTTAACGGACAATTTTTACTTGCTTTATTTTAGTAAAAATATATTATGGGAATAGGCAGGAAAAAAATGCTTTAGCTTCTTTTGTAGTTTCCTTCATTGATTTCTGAGATGATAAATTTTTTGTAATGTACCTATAAATGCACTCATTTAAGTGAAGATTACTCATAACAAGATCTGAATCTGAGTGCAGTATCCAGCTGTCTCTGAGATTATCATAATGATTCTCCTCTGGGGGCAATACTCTGACACATTAACATAAATTTAAAGGAATACATAAAAAGCGTATATCAAGCTATACCTTTTCTGCTTCCACTGCTTGTCTGTATTCACTGCAACCAGTAGATGAATAAACATCTTAGAGATATTTAGAGAGGTCTTAGAGACTTCTGTATTGATGGGGAAAAAAATCAATATAAAACCATAGTCCACAGTTAAACAAAATAGTACCTTGTAGGGATTCTGAAACAGTCCAGTGCATTTTTATGGAATTATTAAGTCCCATTTTTCTAAACTCTGCTTTTCCATGTCAGAACCAGAAGATGAGATGATAGAGTGTAGCAAGATAGTCTAATTTCTGTAGTGTTAGCACAAAGAAATCAAATGAGAAAACAGAAGGAAAGTTGAAAAATTACCTTCCAGTGTCATCTCCAGGTCCATTTTTAAGTCCAAGGGTGGCTATCAGTCTAATGTATTCTACTAAAGGCTGCTAGAAAAAACAAGGTATAATTTTAGAGAAGCATTGATCCAAAATGACCTTTCAGGAGACTTTAAAAATTCACCATTGGAGCTCTGAAATAAAGATGAATCTTTATGTCAGGTTCTTAACGTTTATTAATTAACAAATTTTCAAAGTGCAGGAGGTTTTGATTTGGTGTGGGATGCCAGTGGACATGGCATCTGAGAAGCTAAATGTTTTCAGGGCACATTATCTTTAAAAGGAACAATGTGATTCTCTGCCCTATCTACGAACACCCTAAGATTTCCATATGTTTAATGTAGACAGGATCAAAAGGTTCAAATTACCATGTTCATGTGCCACTGATTAACAAGAAAATTTTTAAACCCTAAAGTGCCTACAGAATACTGATGGATGCACACTTATGTGATGCTCTTTGTGAATAATACAGGTGGGCAGAATATTTTGGAACTATTCCTTTGAAATTTTGTGTCAGTTCAAAAGTACAGCTATTGCTCTCACTCTTTTGAGAAATGTTGTCACAGATAGCTTTTTGTGTTATCTTGACTACCCATCCATTCCTGAACTGAGGAAAATGGAGGTTGTTTGAGTGCGAGATAGAATCAGAGTCACATGTGATTTACGAAGTAAGAATTAGTCTCTGAAGAAACTTGAGAATGGTTTCAAAGAGTTTTAAGATACATACTCAGCCTTAAGAAAAACCCCAGCAGTTTTAGATTAAAGTAAAAGTTCATAGAAAACATAACTGGTATGCCATGAAGTACAGCAAGTTAATGAGAAATTGAGGATTCTAATAATGTCTACCCTTACCAATCATATTAATTGTTTTTATATTCATTTTACGAAAAATGCCACAAACGTATGACTGATGCAAAAGCAATTTGGGCTGCTTTAGGGGAGGAATAGGAGAAAACTATGGTTTTTTTAATGGTAGCTAGACCAGTAAAAAGAGTTTTGGCATTAGAAGCTGACTTTCACAAAACCCAACCAATGTAATTCAATCTGCATTGGAAGATTTTTGCATAGTTTTTCTTATTTTCCTTGTGTGTATAATGTGATCTAAGTGCAATGCGGATTAATTTATGACTTAAGCTATATAGAATTCATGACTTAAATATGTGGAACTGCAAATTTAACAACCATGTGAGTGCTTTTGTTTTAACTACTGCTATCTGAAACAGATTTTGTTATCTCCCCATTGTCCATGAGGTATGTTTGTCATGAATGCAAACAGTGAGGATTTGTGTCTAAGCAAACAGACTCTCCTGGAAGACTACATAAAGTCTGTGTGGCTTCCTCAACATAGTCAATAGCTCTTGATTCCTTTTGTAGTGGTTTCTTTATTGTTAGCTTATTGGAAAGATTTTATCTGCAATGTTTAATCTATTTACCTTGAAATAGGAATGCATCTAGGAATAAGTCCTCCCATACTATTTTCTAAGCAAATTTTGGTTGACCAAACTGTGAAAGGATTCAAATAATTATCTTTACCATCAGGGATACCTCAAAAATGTGATGTAGGCTTCAATTCCCTTCTTTCCTGCACAGTTGTTTTTTTTCTTTTTGTTTCATTTTATTTTTGTCTTTTATGTTCTACCATAGTCACACAAGATACAACTGCATTGCTGTGAAGGAGAATTTGTTGAAAGACTCAGAGTTCTGTTTAGAAAGAAAAAAAGAAAAGCTTTTTTTTTTCCCTAAGTGATTTTCTGTTCAAAAATGTAATTGTTTAATATTAAAGCAATTTCCACTGTACTTTCCCTTGCTTATTGGCCAAATTTCCAGGAAAATGTATTTTCTGCACTCCAGAATCACACGGGTTACCAAGGGCAGCAATACACTCTGCATGTCTCTGGCTCTGACCCCAGACACAGGGCTACATCAACAAGAAACTTCTTCCACCTCTCCCATGATTTTAAGTACACCCAGAAAGTCTTCCAGAGAGAATTTTAAAATTGTTGGTGCTCTCTTCAAATCACCAAAATTGTCTGCAAACTGGACTTGCCTGTGCAGTTTGGGGCTGAAAGGCTCTTTAGCAGCTTCTGACTTCATCAAGGCTCAGCATGGGCACCGGGGGATACCCCCCTGACCCTTTTACTCACACAGAGTCAACCTCGCCTTTGTTTTTTGCATAAAAAAATAGATTTGACATCCATAACTTACACCAAATCTCCCACTTGTCACATAAATTTCCACAATAATTACTGGACTTCTGTAAGAAATGTAAAGTATACCTTGATAATTAAAAACAGTGAAAATGTTATTTTATTGGAAAAATACTGCTTTTAATGTGCAGCATCCTCCAAACACCTCTGATCATCCAGATTACTCAAAAAATTAGGTAAAGAATACTTACTGAGATATTTCTACAGTCTAGTTTTAGCCTTTGGATTTTACATATTTTAAACTGATCTTCCCTGGCACCCATTTCTCTCCATTGACTACAAGAAGAACTCCCCTCAATTATACCTTTTTTATGCACTGAAAATAGATACACTGGTCAGAGTTGTTTGGAATTTGAACCAAAACAGAACTGAGAGTGCCTGGAAAATGTCTCTGATCCGTGGAGACCGGTGCCTTCAGGGTTTGTTTTGAGAGGATCTGAGTGTGAACGAAACAATCCTGAAAGATTGGAATAAAATTCTGACCATAGCTAGGAAATGATATAAAGTCTTCCTACTTGATAAAGACTTCCCACCATAAACAGAATACCATTCATAGCATTTGCTAGCCACTCACAAATGCCAGAAATTTCAGCAAAACACACACACAAAAAAATCAACAATATATAACAATTCTACTGCCTGTCTTTATGCTATTTACAAGCTGACTCCAGACAGGAATTTGCATGTGATAGACTCAGGCAGAAGAAACCCAGATGCCACAAAATAGGCCACATAAAAGATTTGGGGGATGTTTCACCTCTGAATAGGTGCCTTTTTAAAGTCTTGGAGCACAGTCTAAGCACAGGAACACTGCTCTAAAGGTTTTGTCTTGTGCTGATAGTCTTATGAAGACTGTGTCAGGCACTAGATATAGTGCTTACTCAAGGTGACAAAACCAAGGAGTTGTAGGATGGAACTTGAAAGAAAATGTATGATAAAACATGGAAAAATACGTGTTCTTGCAAAATGTCAGTATTAGCCAATGCTAATTAATAATAATAATAATAATGATAATAATAATAGTAGTAGTAGCAGTAGCAGCAGTGATAATAATGTTACACAGAGTAGCCCCTCAGTACATGTAGATTTGAAACAGAAATGAGTGGGAAGCCTGGCTGAGTAAAGCAAGTGAGCCAGATTGAGCTACTAGCCAGCTATCAGTCCATCAGTCCTTAAAGTATTCCAAACATTCCCTAGAGGCAACAGAAAATTCTGGTCCAGGACAGTAACCCTGAAAATAAAGATATGTGCAAAATAGGTTTACCAAACTCCTAACAATAGAAATGCCTGCCTCTGTGATTTAACTGCAGTTTTGAAGACCTGCTCACCACCCAGCCCTGGTAAAATATCTATATTGATTACAACTTGGCAGTAAGTGCTGTTTTTACTGTTGTCATGGCTCCCTTCCCACTATATATCATCATGCCATCCACACATTTAATTAAATACATATCTCCAAGTGAGTTCTGGTTACAAGGATAAGACAAAACTTGATGCTTTCAACTGGTCCAGGGCCATTATTTGCATTGTCCATGTTATTAACGACAGTGCACTCAGTATCAATATGATAAAAGCTGCAAAAATTAATGGAAGTTTCCCTTAAGAGAAAAAAAAAATTATATTCTCCTTTTTATTTCATCTGTTCCAGGGCCATCAGTAGCTTTTACAGCAAATTTCTTCCTTTAGAATTATTTACGAGTGGACTTATTTTTCTGTTTATGGTCGTCATTATTACTTGTTTATTTGAATTATTCTCACACCATTATTACTAGGTTTTTTGAAACATTCTCTGAGAAATATAGAAACTCCTGTTTACTAAATTTGTTCAATTAAATTAGACTGTTTACTAATCTTAAATTATGGATCCAGTTCTGAGGAAATAAAGAAAATGGCAAAAAACCCTCTGAAACACCTAAGAGAATAAAGGAAATTACAGGCTTACATAACTTAATTACATAATATTACTGATCTTACATAACTATAAAAAGATCAATGGCTGTAAAAATTCTAACTGAGGGATTCAAGCACTACTTAAAAAGGTTTGACATTTTCTGCTTACTCATCTTAGCTCTGCGTGGCAGGTTTCAACAGAAAATTTCTGGGAAAAAAATCTGGAAAATTTACAAGAGATGGTGAGATCAGGTGGAGCTGGGAAAAAATTATTTACCCAGTTCTTCATTGCAAGTAAAGCTACATTGCCAAGGTCTGGAATACAGATTAATTTTAAAGATACCTGTTGTGATTACCTCATATAAACATCAGTTTTCAGAACAAAGGCAGTTCTCAAAAGCCAAAGATTTTATCATTCTTCTACTGTAGCAAAAAGTTTAGTGTTCTGTTGCAGAGAACTAACAACTGGAGCTAGCAGTCAGAACATTTTATACTAAACATGTAACCAAAGAGCTTCACTAGTGTGAAATTTATTTTGGAGAGGCATATCAGTTATAAATGTTTTCACAGGAAGCTTTAAGAGGTCATGGCTCCCCTAGGCATCTTCAACACAAAGGGAAGGAGAAACAGATTGTAGACTTTACATGTGCTAGCTAGGGACAAGTATTTTGAAGTAATTCCCTTAGTAAATATGTATTTAAAGGATTTCATTATTTTTGCTCCATAACTGAAAAAAAGAATACTGAAAGAGAATTGGGTTCTACCAGCCTTTTCTACTGATATCTATTTCTGGTTGGATTACTTATCAGCCTTTACTATTAACCTTCCATGGCTGTAACCACAGACTGCATGGCAGAAAGATGCAGGGTAGGCAAAGAACAGGAGGGTTGAACAGCAGCCTTGTGGTCTGCCTTATTGTCCTGATTTCCCTCCTCACTCAGCCATACAGTCTCCCACAGCCCTGACAGTGATCAGGAAAGATCACTGTGATATTTCCTTTTCAGTGATCAAGGAAAGACAAGGCAGAAGAATGAGGTGTCTGTGTTTGCCAAAGAGTAGATGCATTAACATGGAGATACTGTGTTTGAATTTCAATATTTGCCAAAAAGTCCCTCAAAACAGGGACAAAGCCAAATTTTAATTTGATGATCATTCCTGAATGCCATTTGGAAGGTGGATTCTGAGTGCACTGCTGCCTACCTTTTCACCTCCAGTCTTCTTCACTAAGTTCTATTTAATTAAAGCAGAAGACTCATAACACAATAAAATTCATAAGTTAGTTAATTTGTAAAGGCTACTATTTTTTACTTATTTTTTGCAATGACTGTGGGAGGTTGACACGGTCATCTTCCCAAATTGCGGACCAAACCTATGCGTCTCTCAGACCTGATTTACGGCCAAAACTTGATGTTTCTTAAAAAGGTTGGCAAAATCAGTCTCGTAATGTAGGTGATCAAACTAATACAGTTAAGATGAATTGCTCTTCTTTGCTTAGAGTTCATTATCTCTAAGCAAATAAATTTTGGGTCAGGTGGCCTTCCTTAAAATATCATATAATATGAAATAATCTTCTTATAGCCTTTCATGATGATAAGAAGAAATCATATTTGAGAGCTATTCTTTCATGAGTGGAAAGGATAACAGAGAAATATAGGTTAACATGGTTAATAAAATAAATATAGGTCTGGAACTATAAAGGGAGTTGATATTTTTTACAAACTATTTTGCAATAATATTAAAATGTACTATGTGAAATTGAAATGTTTCTATGAATTAATGATGTCCAAAAACAAAGGGATATAACAAGTACTGTGATGTACAGATTCTCTTGATATGTCCCATGAAGATGAAATTGCTTGACTGAAGAGAAATATCTATGGCCAGATGAAAGTTAGACCTTGGCCATTTACACCCAACACACCTTTTAAAAGTTTGTAAGCCTGGCTGCTGGAGGAGGGAAAGCCACTGAAATGAGAGAGACACGGGTGGAGAAACAAGGGCATCCCTCAAGAATACCAGATATACAGATATCCTAGGGTGATTCCCTAAACCAAAACAACAGATAACAGAGTCTGCTAAATCATGCGGTTATGAAGGTGCTGTGAAATGTCACAAAGTTCCAGCATTAGCATTAATCTGCTAGAGAAATGGCAACTTTTCCACTCTGGGAATTTTTTGCTTGCTTTTCTGCTTGGTTTTTGGTTTGCTGTTGGGCTTGGTCTTTTTTGTTGTTTGTTTGAGGGGGTTTGGGTTTATTTGTGGGTTTATTTAGGGTTTTTTTGTTTCATTTTTGGTTTATGTGTTTTGAGGTTGTTTTGTTTGTTTGTTTGTTTGTTTGAAAAATAAATAGTAATAACTAGCACCTAAAGAAATACTTTTGTTCATAGCCTTTAAGTCTGACAGGACACAACCTATTTCTTCTACCACCAGTTCAGCAGAAATGAAGAAAGTGATTCTGCTTTGTATGATGTACAAGAATAGCTACCACTTCAAGTGAGTGAGAGAAGAGAAAAGAGGTCTGATATTTTCTCTTTTATTGTGATCATGCTTAGAAGCTTTAGTCAGAAGTCAAGGCCAAACTGCAATAAGAGTTAAGCTCATTTTATTAACAGATTCTAAAAAATCTTAGACTTGAATTCTGTCATCACTTTTGCATGTGCACAACTCTCCCATTGAAGACAATTTCATAAGAGTCATTAGTACTATTCATATTAAGATCAAGCAGATATTGAAGAATAAATAATAGGACTAGGACATTGGTGTACTCTTTTGTGTAATTACAAATGACAGTAGTTCTGACAATGTTCTATAAAATACAAGTAAAGAAATATGAACAAAGAAAAGATAGACACTGAAAGGCCTAGGTCACATCTAGATTTTGTCAAGACCTTTCATTTTACTTGGAAAGCTAGTAACTCTCACTGTCAAATACCTGTTACATTTTTTTAGCACATGTAATTGGGAATCTGGCATCACAAAGGATTTTACTGAAAAAAACTACTGTGAACACATATTCATACAAATAAAATGTGAACGATATGGTCACAGTGGCTTATTATTTATTCTTTTCAGGCACAGGTATCTCCATAGGATGCATAGGCATGGGTATGTGCGTAGGATACGTAGGCATGGAATAGCTCCCCACTGTCTTCTTAGCAAGCAACCACTGATTTGACCTTCAGGTGCATGATGTACATCTCGTTGAAGGGAGTTCTGCTTGTGCAGACCCCTTACTGATTCTGCAGCATCAGACCTTCTCCTGCTCCAGCTACACCTCTGAATTAGAGGCTCAAAATCAAATGGCTGAACAAATCCTTTTAGATCTTGCCTCATCTGAATTCCTTATCCAACCAAATAGTCCAACACTTCGCACTATGGCTGCTACCTTGTTGCTTCCTAAAATCCTTACTTCTTGCAACCATGTCATTTCTTATCTGTAATAATTTTCTCAGAAAAGAGCCATTACAAAACCATAGTGATATAGTAAACACTACAAAGATTGTAATTAGGAAATATGTGAATTTAGATTGTTTCCTCCTATCAGACAGGAGGAACAGACAACTTACTCATTGCAAAGTTCATCACTCTTAAGACTTTGTTAATACAGAAATAAAGAAAACAGCCTAGAAAACAAAATGACAAAACATAGTTAAATATCTGTCATTAGCATAAAAAAGATTATTTCACTTTTTCACTTAGAGAGGGAAATCTCAGCCAGTTGCCACCTGTGCATAAAATATATATAATTAATAAATGAAACTCAATATTTTGAAAAGAAGGAGAAAATCCTAACCAAACAAACCAAATTGAACCTACCAAAGAAAAATAAGAAACACTTTAAAAAGTGGAAGGAAAGATATAATAAAATGAACACTTAAATATTTTAGCAAGAATCTCTTCCTGAGTAAAAAGACAAACCCAAGCTTATTACACTATAGATGAGAGTCACAGAAAACGTATCTGAGAAAGGAGAGAGTAAATAAAAGTTAAGATGACCATTTAGCCCTGCATAGTGATATCAAATCCTACAGAAGTATAAAATGCCAAAAAGGAAGACATTTCATATGGCCTCGTCCTTCTATAATACAACAGACTAAAGAAAATGAATGCCTTTACGCAATAACACTGGAATTTCGAAGTCCAACATTGATTTCTTTTATCTATCAAAATGATAACACAGCTTTCTGAAAAACACAGAGTCAGAAATATGCATTGAGCACCTGAAAACGTTTTTCAATATAATTTTTGTTTAAAACAAGAGAAAACAAAAAACCCCAAACCAATGAAAAAAAATACCTTAATCCTCCAGTTTAAGGTTTTTTTTCCCAAGCATAAAGTAAAGAAAAATAGATGAATCTGAATAAAATCAGGAGTTTTCCTCACATACAAAATCATGGAAGAGGAAGAGATCATAATGAAAAATAACTGCTCTTTCACTGTAGCCATGCCACACAACTTTCCTATAGATGATAACTCAGAAACTTTGGTAAATTACAGAATAACTTTGGTATTACATCAAATAAATGAAAAGCTTGCACTAAACTGTTTTACCTGTTTTCAAAATAGAAGACTCATACAAACTGAGTCTCTGAATTGTGTTATGTTTAAACCCCAAGCCCTAAATATATATTTGACAGAAAGTGTAAAACAAGGAGAAGTAGCAGTTCTCTGCTAACATAGCAAATGAGAACAGATGTATATGGAAATTCCAGCAAGAAGAATACTCCTATCAATTATCACTGGGTAAGATTCTTGGACTATTTAGGCCATTCCCTGTATTGCTAATAGCTTACTGCAAGTTTCCTGTTGCTTTTACCCCTATAGAGGTGTGCTTGGTACATTCCTTCATTCTTCTGCTACTTTGTCTCCATATACTAAACCCACAAATATTTCTTATATTACTTTTGAGCTGCTCCACCCAGGATGTGGTAAATTGAGACATACAGAAGCACAGAAGACATTTATTTTTGGAAGAATAACAGCTTTTCTCTTACAAATGAAACTGACTACCAAGCTGAAAAGTGACACTGAGCATGTTTACCCATTTTGGAATTGCTGTGAAACTTCAGTGTTCTCCAAATAAAAGTTCAGCCTCAGCAGTGGTCCTATCACATCATCATGTGCAAACACAACATAATGATTAGAAAATGCAGGGCATTTCAGCAATAGGAGTTTGAGACTTCGGAATTGTCTGGATTAAGCTGAATATTTCTAAAAATATCATAGCAAGGGTGCTCAAGGACCTTCCCTGACTCTGCAAACACCAAGCCTGTAACTTCATGCATGTCATCAATTTCAAAGACTTTCAGACAATGAGATTTTGTGGAGTCTTAATCCTGTAAACCATTTTTACCTCATGTGTAGAAACTTGATTGCACTTCAGAAACAAACCATCAAAAATATGCACAATTTTTTGTGTACAGCAAACTTGATTCATTTGACTTTTCTTATAGCTTCTGGGCAGCACTGAGCAGAGGCTTTTGGGATGATACACGATCACAGGGATGAAAGGCTCCCTTCATTTCCTGTTTTAAGATTCCCTTAGGGGAATATTTACCTTATAACTGAAAGAAAATCAAGTAATGTCAGCACCTTGACTTCTGTGCTTCACTAGAACAATTTAGGTATTGCAGTTTGATCCAACATCAAAGATGAGTTGCAAAAGCCATTACTCACTGTCACATTCCCAATGAAGAACTGCATTGAAATCAAAGGAAAGTGTAGCTTGTGCTCCCTTGGTAATACAGTCTATTCTTTGTCTGCCAAAAGTCTCACCTCTGTTTGTCAGTCAGGTGACCAGAGGCCTAAATATTTGCTAGTACATTAAAAGACTCTGTGTGTATGTAGTCGTTGCATGGCCTCAACCATAGAGACTTCAGCTATGGAGTAAACACATATTTTTAGGGCCTTCACTTGGCTTCAGC